>WAAB01022655.1:0-142357 GCA_013389865.1 Piaya cayana
ATACCAAAGGCCTTGCCAAAATCCGGTATGCTTACATCATAGAATCATAGAATTGGTCAGCTAGGTGGGTAACCTTGCCACATAAGAAAATTCAGTTTGTCAAGCAGGACTTTCCATTTATAAACCTGTGCTGGCTGAGACCAATGAGTATGTTACCTTTTGGGTGTTTTTCAGTAGCTCCCAGAATAATCTCCATAATTTTACCAGGCACTAAAGTAAGACTAACAGGCCAGTGGTTACCAGGGGTCATCCTTGTTGCCCTTCTTTAAGACTGGGAGGCAGCAGACTTCCCTGTGGGTTGGGTCTGGTTGACATACTGGACCCTCTATTCCCCTTTGCTGTACCAGTTATCCATACCCTCCGTTCTCCTAATCCAGTGAGATTCAGGAGTTTACTGAGAGTTTTTAGCTTAAAAGGGTGTCCTAGAACATACATATATACATACCTTCTGGTATAAAAAGCCTGTATTCAAATTCTCTTCTAATCTCTACCTAGCTAAAAAATGAGAAAGCACGGAATTATGTTTTCAACAGAAGTTTCTAAAATAAATTTATAATCTCAGTCTTCAGCTTGGATTTCAAAAATTTAGTCTGTTAGTTAAATTATTTAATCAGAGTCCATGGCTTTCACCATCAGAAGGAAAAAACTCAAATCCCACAACAAAGAAATACTAGGTGCATAGCGAATATGATTACTTTATCCACCAACACCTCTGCTAATGTGGATCACATGCATTTCCCAGGTACCACTTCCAGGAGTTATCTCATCTGGGAGTAGAAGTAATTGTTACAACACAATAGAAGACTCCACTCAAAACCCAAGTGACATAACTCATAGGGGCCTGGTAATGAGAAAGCTTGACTATCTTTCCATTCACTTATAAATGGTTAGCCATAATGTTCAAATTCTTTTTGGGAACAATGGCAATGAAACTGTTATTACCAATATAAATATTAAATTTACTTTTTCAGTTATAGGCTCGTTCTTTCCACATTGGAGCAATAGAGCAAAAATGATGATTAATGGGCTCACGACAATGCTATACACAAAATATTCAGTAAAAACCCATNTTTTTTAGAAGCTACAGGGTTATTATTGGTTTAATTGTCTTCCTGTAAATATCATAATTTCACATTAGTTATGATAGACTCATTGTCCCATCTAATGTAGGATAATTCACTGAATAGAAGAGTACCGAATACTCCAGCTGAGACTTTGCCTGATGAAATGGAGTTAAAACAAAGAAATAAACTCAGAGAACTCTATTTTATTTACTCTGGAAAATGTTGAAATAGCTGTTATATTTCATGAGTTCTGAGATAGTCTGGAATTTTATCTAGTTGAAAAATTAGAGGAAGTATTTCTAATCTTTGGCTGCAAATTTACATTGAAGTTACAGGCATACACTAAAGACTGGGAAGTTATTTGACCATCTCTATGAAACAAGAGCCTCTCTGTGAGGCTGTATCATATCTAAAAAACTCTTTTCCTTGTGCATTCTCATGTAAAATTCTGTCTGTTTCCCACATGGAAGTATGTGAAATAGTGAAAGCTGCAGCAAAATGCATAGCTGCTGTTTCACCAGGGGCTTGTACTTTGAGTCAGGGAGGGTTAAATGTGAGTTTTCCTGGCAGGGCATTACGTGGGGCTGATATGATGAGTGATGCTGAGTGAACACTTTTCTGTCCACACACTTAGAGAAGTCCTGCTCTAGTTCCTCCAAGTCCTAAGGACTGTTGTTGTAGGGGCTGTTTCTGTCTTGTTTTGTTGATGCTTTACAAGTGTACACATACTAGATCTGTCAAGGTTTTACTGCTTTTCACATTTCGTTCGTGTCTTCTCAACAATATAGGTGAAACTGAATGCTGCCATCTCAAAGATGAAGGGCTACAGGTATATGACTCATGCCTTGGGAAGGGAAACGATTAAGAAAAGGGATGCATTAGGGAGGGAGAAGTAGGGGAAAGCCATAATTTTTGGGCTTGCTCCCATCAAAGGAACGGGTAGTTAAAACTGTTGCTCTTGGAAGGGACAGTATTCTTTGTCAACCCAACTTTTCAAATTGTGTCATAGTAAAGGCAAGATTTTTGTCCCATTCCTCAGTGTGCTACAGATACAGGAAAAAATATATAGATACAGGCTTGTAAAGAAAAAATGTTTCACAGCAAAGGTTATTTTTCCTCTTCAGAAGACATGATAGGTTCTCTTTTGGAAAGGAATAGGCTTCTGTAATTGAGTGTTGCATCTGAAGAAAAGAACTTCAACAAAAGCAGGTGTGAAATATTTTCCTATCTCTATAACAAGTTAAATGCCTCATTATCAGGTTTGACTGAAGCAGTGATTGTAATAGGAATAATTTATTGTTATTTAAATGTTTGTGTTTGATTCTGAAGTGAAAGTTATTAATAAAACATATTTCATTGAGCATGTGTATGTATGTTTATATCTCTGTGGTGGGTGATAGGGATGGTGATTTTAGTAATGCAGTTTTCAAGCATTAGACTTGGAAGAGAATATGGGGAGAGCTGCTAGGATCACCATGAAGTTTTAGTTGGTATTTATTAATGCATAAAGTAATTAATCAAATTTAATTTCTGAAAGACTAAATGAATCATCTAGTTATGTGATTTAGTTTCTGGTGTGACAGTTTGTGAGGATATCCTTGGATAGAGTTGTGAATGAGTTTGTATAGTAAAACATAAAATACAGACGGAATAACTTTCCTTGTGCCTTTGAAGGCTTCTTGTAAAATTCTCAACAAGGAATATATTTCTTTACAAATTCTTATGGGTTGTCACCTCCCCTACACACAGAGACACACACACTGTCTAAAAGATATTCTTTAATGAAATCCTGAATTTTGATTAATTTTGCTTGGAAATTGTTCTCTAGTCCCTTTGTTTTTATCCTATTATCATCAGCCAAGTGTGACTATGAAAAAATGATATTATCCTAAAGTTTTGAGTATATTATGTATCATCAGTTGCGTTATAGAACATAGAGGATAGTGGTTGTGTTATAGGTTTAAGAGACTTAACAGTAAACATAGAAATGTTTCTGCATAGCATTAAAATTGTCTAAAAATCTCCTTTCCAACATGATGTTAGCTTAGTTCAGCTGGATCATTCAGCACAGAAGGGCTCTGATTAGATTTTGACTGACATGACGTTAAAGTTTTACCTTAAACATCTATTTCTTAGGTTTTTAGGGAAAAAGTTTTAGACCAGTTTTTTTTACTTCCGTATTTATGAAAGAGCTAGCAAATGTCAGGTATCTGTATTTGTATCTGTCAGTTTATCATATGCAACACCAGGGGGGGCAGAAACCAAGAAACAATGTAATTAATGTGTGAGCTGAAGATATTTGGAGAGCATGAGGTAGGATCTAAAGATTTCAGAACAAAACACAATATATGAGGCTTGACAGATCGGTAGCACTGTGAGGGCAAGCAGATTAGATTTGTCCTCTACTCTAAATACATAAAAATGTTCCCAGCTTCTCAAGATTTAATGATGCATCAGATGGGAAAACTCAATCACCTGATCTTATCTGCCTCTCGTGCTCCCATGTAGTTACATTTCTCCCATGTATTAGAAATTCAGAGGATGGCTCACAACATCCTAACCGAGGTATTGATAGAGGAGCAGTGGCACCCACCCATCTTCCCACCACTGGATTGCTTCAGAAGACAGTCTTTGCTGGGAGAAGTGAGAACTTATGATGTTCATTGACAGGTTGTGTGAATCAGCAGATGAATAGATGTGTACCAGAATTTCACTATATAAACTTCAGAGCAAATGATGCAGAACATTACTCTGGGGTCATGTCCTTTTTGCACTATAGCTCTGGTGTTAAATACTATGCCATTTGGATCTATTTATGATATAACTAGCCATTAGTAGAGAAACAGTTGAAGAAGCAAACCAGTTCCTCCCTGCTTTTGATGCAAGAAGGCAAATTATTCAGTGCCAGTATTTTGATTATAACTTGTTTCTTATGAGCAGATCAGGCATTTAAAATTTAAACTTTTTTTCAAGGACACTAGATATTACCTTCTGTGAGGAAGTTTTTGCAGTTAATTTTACTGCTTGAGTCATTGTGCCTGTAAGAAGAACTACTCCCAAGTGCCTCAACAACATACTCAAGGGCTCTGTTGATGGTTTCATTTCTAAGAGCACCAGACACTTCACTTCCTTCTGCCACATCCTAAGCAAGAAAATTAACAGCAGAAGAATATTACCTGAGTGGTGCGAGGACAGTTTGTTTGATCCTAAAATTTTATAAATTGGAAAACATTCCTTCAGTCTTCTAGTCAAGATTTAAATCAGAGCTAAAGTAAATGAAACATATTTTTTAAAGGGCTGTTTCTCTAAAGAAGGTACGTACCCTGCATATTGAAAGGATTATTATAGATAATTATTGTGCTAGAGGATTCTAGATTTATAAATTTTATACTTATTTGAGAACCCCCTCTGTAATACCACAGTAGATGAAAACTAGGTATGATGAAGCAGAAACTTTAGATGAAGTCTTGTGCTTATAAAGCAGAAAATACTGAGATTAAACAATATTGTCCCACTTTAAAATTTAATGTCTGCAATAATACAAAAGCACATTTTAGAGAAGTGAACATCTGACAGGTGTTGACTTCCCTGAGGAGTCATCACAATGATATGAAAATAATAAACTAAACAGCAATGATTAAACAGTCATTTTAGTAAGACTGTAATCATTTCAGAGAAATAATGCAATGTAAAGAAAAATCAAGGTTACATAAAATTGAATATAAGAAAGTTTGTATTCACGTAACAATGAGGTACACCAGTTAAAAATAAAAATCTTTATGTAAGAAAGTAAGAGCCATAAAACCGAATATTCTGAACAGACAGAAGTTTAATAAAAATAAAGATGCTGAACGTCTGTTTAAGAAGCAGCACAGCGTTTTCAAAACAGTGGAGACAGATCTGCCTATGATATCCTTTTCTATCCTTACTTCTAGATATACTTTGGGACAAGTATTAAAACTCAATACATTAAAAATATTTTGTCTTGAAACCTGCCATTTTCTAGCAGATCTCCTGTTAAAAAACCTCTTAAGTGGCTCCTGCCATAAAGCACAATCATAATCAAGTATATTTGAAGGCTAGAGCACCTTCCATATGAAGACAGACTGAGCGAGTTGGACTTGTTCAGCCTGGAGAAGAGAAGGTTCTGAGGACATCTTATAGCACCTCCCAGTACCTGAAAGGGGCCTACAAGAAAGCTGGAGAGGGACTATTCATAAAGGCTTGTGGCAATAGGATGAGGTGGAATGGGTATAAACTGGAGAGGGGCAGATTTAGGCTTGATATAAGGAAGAATTTCGTCGCCATGAGAGTGGTGAGACACTGGAACGGGTTGCCAAGGGAAGTTGTGGATGCCCCAACCCTAGAGGTGTTTCAGGCCAGGTTGGATGGGGCTTTGGACAGCCTGATCCAGTGGGATGTCCATGCTTATGACAGGGGGGTTGGAACTAGACGATCTTTGAGGTCCCTTCCAACCCTAACTATTCTATGATTCTATGATTTAAATAGCAATTGGCATAATACTGTCAGGAGGCATGGAAGATACTAGATTTTGCTGTCCTTACTCAATTATATCTAGTTATTTGTTCACTATTTTTCGAATTTTACTTGTTTGTGATATGTTTTCCAACCAATTAGTGTGATTTGAGGAAAATGCATGGTAATATTCCTTCAATAAGTCAACATCCCTGAGCTGAGAATTCTTACTGAGATGTCCAAAGGATCTTTGGGCATAGATTAAGTAAGAAAAAAAACCCCAACCAAATATCTGCAGGAATTTTACAAAATAAATTATTAGGTCATGATAACAAAATTCTTTTTCAGTCTTCTGGCACTGTGATGCCTGTTTCCCTTGGGCTTTTTATCCTTGTTGCTCTATTGAAAGATCTGATGAAACTGGTTACATTCATTACTATTGCCGGAGAAATATCTGTCAGCTTCAGTTAGTTATTGTTATACACAGCAAGCAGGAGTATACTTCTTGCTACAGTTATTATACTAACTATAGTACTGTATAGCTAGTATACTTGTAAACTCTGATACAGCTATATAACTACTGAACTATTTCTCATTTTTAAAAGAACTTAATTAAGAGAAGCTTTTAATTTCATGTTATGCTGCCAAGCATAATAGCAGCCCTAAATTCCTGAAAGGAAATGCAAAATAGAATAATTTTTTATGTTTTCATACATATTCTGATGACCTCTAATTATATTGTCCCTTGTTTTATGATTTTTAATAGGAAGATTTCCCTGCTAATTATCATAGTATTTTTCAATGTCTGAGGTTCAGATTTCTCACAAACTAGATTTCTAGGGTGCTTGCAAAAATTATGTGAAAAGATAGTAAATGTTTATCCCCCAAATAATTTATTCAGTCTTATTAAAGTCTTCAGGAAAATCTGGCAGAACAGATGAAACTTGAGCCTCCAAGCTATGCAAGTTGAACTTTATTGCATCAAAAGTGAGAAGTGGCGATCTTCTGCAGAGAAGAATCTTTGGACAGCCATCCGTCCTTCAACACAGTGAAAGACTAGTTATAGGCAAAAATGGCTAAATATTAGTGAGACCTCTTGTCTGTTATAGATAACAGTTTAACTCATGATTTGTTCCACTGCCTTAATTTTACAGAAGGCTGTTTAGAAGGCTGGTTGATAAACTTCCTTGAGTGGTAGTCCTAAGGGGCAAAGGAACTCAAGAAGGCTGAGTGCTATCAAGAAGGAAATCATGGTGGTGCAAGTGCAGCCCATTCCTGTGTGCTTAAAAAAGAGCCGTTGGGGATGAAAATTGGCTTAGCTGAGTAGAGAGGTTTGAATGGAACTCTAGAAAAAAAGATGAAAGCATATGAGCTTTGGAAGAAGAGACAGGCATCTCAGGAGGACTATAATAGTGATAAAGGATGAGGGTAAGACTCAGGTACTTAATGCCTTCCTCACCTCAGTCTTTAATAGTAAGGAAAGCTATCCTCTGGGTACTCAGCCTCCTGAACCAGAAGACATTGAGAGGGATCAGAGGAAAAGGTTAGAGATCTGCTTGGCCCATTAGACATTCACAAGTCTATGGGGCTGGATGGGACCTACACAAGGGTATTAAGGGAGCTGGTAGAGGTGCTTGCCAAACTCTTTTTAGTTACCTACCGTCAGTCTTGGCTGACTGGAGAAGTTCCACTTGACTGGAAGTTGGCAAAAGTCATGCTTATTTACCAGAAATGCTGGAAGGAGGATCCAGGGAACTACAGGCCTGTCAGTTTGATCTCAGTGCTGGAGAAGGTCAGGGAGCAGGTCACCTTGAGTGCTATCACAGTGCACACACACAAAACAAACAGGTGATCAGACCCAGTCAACATGGGTTTATGAAAGGTAGGTCCTGCCAAATAACCTAATCTCCTCCTTTGAAAACATTATTGACTTAAAGTATGAGGCAAAGGCTGTGGAAATATTGTATACCTGGACTTTAGTAAAGCCTTTGACGCTGTTTCTCACAGTATCCAACTTGAGAAACTGGCTAACACTGGCCTAGACAGGCATATTCTCTGCTGAGTTAAAAACTGACTGGATGGCTGGACCCACACCATTGTGGTAAAATGAGTTGGAGTTGGTCACAAGTGCTGTTCCCTAAGGCTCAGTGTTCAATTATTGATGATGTGGATGGAGGGACTGAATGTACCCTTAGTAAGCTCGGATGACACCAAACTGGGTGGGAATGCCGTTCTGCTTGAGGGTAGAGTGGATATAAAGAGGGATCTGAACAGGCTGGATCAATAGGCCAACACCAATGGTATGAGGTTCAACAAGGCCAGGTGCTGTGTCCTGTACTTGGGACAAAACCAACCCCATGCAGGGCCACAGGCTTGGGGAAGAGTGTCTAGAAAGCTGCCTGGCAGAGAAGGATCTGGGGATGTTGGTTGACAGGCAGCTGGATGTGAGTAAGCGGTGTGCCCAGATGGCCAAGAAGGCCAATGGCATCCTGGCCTGTGTCAGAAACAGCATGGCCAGCAGGCCAGGGAAGAGATTATGCTCCTGTACTAGGCACTGGTGAGGCTNAATATCTGCAGGAATTTTACAAAATAAATTATTAGGTCATGATAACAAAATTCTTTTTCAGTCTTCTGGCACTGTGATGCCTGTTTCCCTTGGGCTTTTTATCCTTGTTGCTCTATTGAAAGATCTGATGAAACTGGTTACATTCATTACTATTGCCGGAGAAATATCTGTCAGCTTCAGTTAGTTATTGTTATACACAGCAAGCAGGAGTATACTTCTTGCTACAGTTATTATACTAACTATAGTACTGTATAGCTAGTATACTTGTAAACTCTGATACAGCTATATAACTACTGAACTATTTCTCATTTTTAAAAGAACTTAATTAAGAGAAGCTTTTAATTTCATGTTATGCTGCCAAGCATAATAGCAGCCCTAAATTCCTGAAAGGAAATGCAAAATAGAATTTTTGTAATGTTTTCATACATATTCTGATGACCTCTAATTATATTGTCCCTTGTTTTATGATTTTTAATAGGAAGATTTCCCTGCTAATTATCATAGTATTTTTCAATGTCTGAGGTTCAGATTTCTCACAAACTAGATTTCTAGGGTGCTTGCAAAAATTATGTGAAAAGATAGTAAATGTTTATCCCCCAAATAATTTATTCAGTCTTATTAAAGTCTTCAGGAAAATCTGGCAGAACAGATGAAACTTGAGCCTCCCAGCTATGCAAGTTG
Organism: Piaya cayana; assembly: GCA_013389865.1. NCBI lineage: Eukaryota > Metazoa > Chordata > Aves > Cuculiformes > Coccyzidae > Piaya > Piaya cayana. The sequence goes on from WAAB01022655.1 coordinate 8,788, forward strand.
AACTTTATTGCATCAAAAGTGAGAAGTGGCGATCTTCTGCAGAGAAGAATCTTTGAACAGCCATCCGTCCTTCAACACAGTGAAAGACTAGTTATAGGCAAAAATGGCTAAATATTAGTGAGACCTCTTGTCTGTTATAGATAACAGTTTAACTCATGATTTGTTCCACTGCCTTAATTTTACAGAAGGCTGTTTAGAAGGCTGGTTGATAAGCTTCCTTGAGTGGTAGTCCTAAGGGGCAAAGGAACTCAAGAAGGCTGAGTGCTATCAAGAAGGAAATCATGGTGGTGCAAGTGCAGCCCATTCCTGTGTGCTTAAAAAAGAGCCGTTGGGGATGAAAATTGGCTTAGCTGAGTAGAGAGGTTTGAATGGAACTCTAGAAAAAAAGATGAAAGCATATGAGCTTTGGAAGAAGAGACAGGCATCTCAGGAGGACTATAATAGTGATAAAGGATGAGGGTAAGACTCAGGTACTTAATGCCTTCCTCACCTCAGTCTTTAATAGTAAGGAAAGCTATCCTCTGGGTACTCAGCCTCCTGAACCAGAAGACATTGAGAGGGATCAGAGGAAAAGGTTAGAGATCTGCTTGGCCCATTAGACATTCACAAGTCTATGGGGCTGGATGGGACCTACACAAGGGTATTAAGGGAGCTGGTAGAGGTGCTTGCCAAACTCTTTTTAGTTACCTACCGTCAGTCTTGGCTGACTGGAGAAGTTCCACTTGACTGGAAGTTGGCAAAAGTCATGCTTATTTACCAGAAATGCTGGAAGGAGGATCCAGGGAACTACAGGCCTGTCAGTTTGATCTCAGTGCTGGAGAAGGTCAGGGAGCAGGTCACCTTGAGTGCTATCACAGTGCACACACACAAAACAAACAGGTGATCAGACCCAGTCAACATGGGTTTATGAAAGGTAGGTCCTGCCAAATAACCTAATCTCCTCCTTTGAAAACATTATTGACTTAAAGTATGAGGCAAAGGCTGTGGAAATATTGTATACCTGGACTTTAGTAAAGCCTTTGACGCTGTTTCTCACAGTATCCAACTTGAGAAACTGGCTAACACTGGCCTAGACAGGCATATTCTCTGCTGAGTTAAAAACTGACTGGATGGCTGGACTCACACCATTGTGGTAAAATGAGTTGGAGTTGGTCACAAGTGCTGTTCCCTAAGGCTCAGTGTTCAATTATTGATGATGTGGATGGAGGGACTGAATGTACCCTTAGTAAGCTCGGATGACACCAAACTGGGTGGGAATGCCGTTCTGCTTGAGGGTAGAGTGGATATAAAGAGGGATCTGAACAGGCTGGATCAACAGACTGAGATCAATGGTATGAGGTTCAACAAGACCAGGTGCTGTGTCCTGTACTTGGGACAAAACCAGCCCCATGCAGGGCCACAGGCTTGAGGAAGAGTGTCTAGAAAGCTGCCTGGCAGAGAAGAACTTGGGGATTTTGATTGACAGGGGGTTGAAAGTGAGTAAGCGGTGTGCCCAGATGGCCAAGAAGGTCAACGGCATCTTGACCTGTGTCAGAAACAGCATGGCCAGCAGGCCAGGGAAGAGATTGTGCCCCTCTGCTAGGCACTGGTGAAGCGCACCTCACATCCTGTGTTTATTTTTGGATGCCTCACTACAATAAAGACATTGAGGTGCTGGAGCATGGGAAGAGAAAGCAATGAAGTTAGTGTAAGGTCTGGAAGAAAGCCTGATGACAGACCACTGAGGGAACTGGTTGGTTTAATCTGGAGAAAATGAGGCTGAGGGGAGACCTTACCACTATCTGTAACTACCTGAAAGGAGGTTGTATTGAGGTGGTCTATTCTCCCAAGCAACAGATGATAAGACGAGAGGAAATGGCCTCAAGTTGCAACAGGGGAGTTTCAGATTAGATGTCAGGAAAAATATCTTCACCAAAAGGGTTATCAGACACTAGAACAGGCTGCCCAGTGAGATGGTTGAGTCACCATCCTGAGAGGTATTTAAAAGCTGGGTACATGAAGTGCTCAGGGTTATGGTTTACATTGGAGAGGTGTGGTTGGATTCAAAGATCTCAAAGATCTATTCCAAGCTAAGCGATTCTATGAGTCTATGCTCAGATACAGAAATGGAAGAGCTCCTCTGCCTTATATACTCAAAGTAATCACAGCTTAGCAATATTATTGGTGCTTTTAGAGGCCCCTTTTTGGGTTTTTTTTTTGTGCAATTGCAGCCCTAACATGGGCACCCTCAGTGAACTTGTACTTTACAGGTTCTTCCTCTTGTTTGAGATGTTACTGTTGTCAAAGTAACTTTACATCAGGACAGATCCATTTCTGAGTCTTTAGCACTTGTAAGACTAGTTTTCCTCCCATTTTACCTAGGCATTTCCATACATCAAAGGGTGTGTATGCGTGTTTCACACAATATGAGGAAGAGGAGGATTGGATTTACTGGGAAGCTTTGGTGAAATGGGCATTCCACAGGTTGTAGTGCACCTTCAAAGGCAAGCTGTCTGAGAAATGTATCAAAATCAGTCACGTCCATTTGCATACTCTATCAAATCCTAGCTATTAAATCTATCATCAAGAAGTTGCTCAGCTTGCCAAAGGATATCTTGATCTAAAATCCAGAGAATGGAGCATGTAAATGAATCACTACTGACCAACTGTTACAACAACCCCTTCCCCTTCCAAACACTAATGAAAGGAAATAAACGAGATGGCTTGATTCAAACTTTTATTCTGATGATATCCCCTTATTGTTTTCTAGCACTGAGCCAAGCAGAACTGAAGAGAAATCATCCTCCTTATTACATCTTCTGAAAGCCTATTAAAAGCACTAGTATACTGCTGGTATCCTTGCAGAAGCCAACTGAAACTTCAGTGGAGCCAATATGAACTTTGAGATAATGGTAATGTATGCAAAACAACAAGAAGAATATACTGTCCCAGAAGCCTGAAAAACCTGCTCAGTTTCAGCATACCAGAAGTGTTGGAATTGTTCCTTAAGTGCCCTGGCAGGGTGGAGTTGGGAAATTCACAAAAATGGTGAATGACTTTGTTGTGTTGTGTTAATGAAGTGGTTTGCAGGTGGGGGTAGGAGTTTTTTGGGCTGAGCGGTTGCCAGGAGAGGCTAGTTGCTAGGGCAGAAGGATCAATCAGTGTTTACCTGATGTTTTGACCTGCTTGTCCTATATAAAAAACGACAGATGCTGAATAAAAGAACTTCATCTGAAATCATATTGATTTGTTCGTGAAGTTCATTTGGCCCCTACCGTGTTACAGAAGAATCAGACAGATGCAACTGATGAGATGTTTATGATCACCTCTATCATGTCATGGTACAGCATATAAACTTTGGTTTTCGCTCTGTCTATAGAACCTAAATAGTTAATTAAATCATTGCATAGTCTTTTTCTTTAGCTGGATTGCCATTTGAAACTAAATACCAGTCACAGCTTAGACATGCTGTGAATATAGATAGAATCTTGGCCTATTGTAAGACCTCCCCAGTAATGATACCCTATGTATGGAAGTGTTCCTGAAATACCCTAGAACATATACATTGTTACCATTTAATCCCATAGTCTTTGTAATGCAAATGGTCTAGCTGTTGTCACCCTTACAGAAATGTCCTATAGGTACACAGAAATATTTTGATGGTTTTTTTTTTTCCAAATGCAATTATAATACGAAGTGGAAAATATGAAAACATTATTTTATAACAGGGAACATGAGGTGTAGGTAGTCTTCAGAAAGGCCAGGATTTCTAGCTCTGGGGAAGTCTTGCCCTGCTGGGAGACTTCATAGCTTGGCTGAGCCTTTGNTGTAAGTGCAGAAACATATATTCTTTCTCCTTACATTTTTCTGAGACAGCCTGTTCCGAAGCAGGTCCATTACTGAGTCTTCAGACTATGAAATTAGATTGTTTTTAATGATTTATGTTAGTTGAATTAGAGATGATTTATCAGTGTTTTCTCTAAAACAACTGACTGTAGAATAAGAATTCTCTTGCTTTGTTTCTTGTCAGGGAAAATTGTCATGGTGTTGTATTCATCATGCTAAGACCACCATAATTCTTTGTACAATTCCAGTCACTTAGAATTTGTTGTGTGGAGTATTGGAGTGGGATCAAGTCAATTTTTTTCTTCAGAAGGATGTATGCCTGACATTTAGCTGAACACATCTGGAACACCTACGACATACAAATACAGACCAGAGTTATAAATGAGCCTGTTTTAGTTTCATCTGAATTTTGGCAGACACAAGAAACTTATTTAGAATTTGCTAATAAATAATCAATTAATGGTTAAATACTTCTTCCCCCCAAAATGCAAAACAAAAGAAAAAAAAAGGAAATTATACTTGAGTCATTTTAGGGTATAAAATATGGGAAAAAATGGCTTGGTTCCCCCAGTCTGCAGATTATGCTGTTCCACTAAACTTGCGCTTCTTTATTATTTTTTTAAATTGGAATAGTGCTTACTGTTAGAGAAAATAATTGCAACAGTCTTTATTTGTGAGGCAAGAATTCAATTTCTGTGGAGGAATTTAAATAACAAGTAAAGATAGTTATCTTTCTGATATTTGATAAATGGAAAAAAGATTTAGTTATCTTGAGGTGAGATTGCTTTTTCAGAGAGGATGACATTTATTACTTCAAGGACGTGTTTCAGAAAATCCCTATTCTTTATCCAGCGGTGACAGTTAAGTTCATCAGAGACGAAGGCAATTGGGAAAAGACTCATTATAATTTTGTGTGCTTGAGTGGGGGCTACAATTGGTTTGTTTCTGCAGAGGACATTGATGGAATAGTGAGTGTGTTCTGCAGAGGAGGAGCAGTTTATACAGTGAGACTTCTATCAACTTCTTTTTCAATTCTGTGGTAAACTTTCTGTGCTCTTAATCCTCAACTGTTAATTCCTCAACGGACAAGTATCCTGTCTATTGGGTAGTCAGCCTAAGGTTGAAATCTCTTCCCTCTCCTCAGCTATCATTTAGCCCAATCATTTCAAGAGCTCCAGAATTAATGATTTACTTTGGATCTGTGCCCTGTTCACTGCCTGCCCTCCAATAATCCCAGTCACCTGTCGTGTCCTCCTTCAGCCCTTCTCAGCATATGTACACATCCCCTCCTGCCATTTCTGTTAAGTCTCCTTCCCACCAAGTTGCCTTCCTTGTCTAGCTAAACCATTGGTCACAGGTCCTGTACCTGAGTCTGTGTTAGAGTGGGTCTTGCTGGCCATCTCTTGCTGCCTGCCTTGCCTGCAGTAACAAGGACAATTACAAAGGTCTCCGCTGCCTGCCTTGCCTTTTACCTTCCTTCCCCCAGCTCCCATAGAGCACTAATTCAGTTTTCTGCCTTCTTTATAATCTCTTTCTCATCCTTGAGGTCTTTGCCACAGTCACATGTATCGAAATCAGCCAAGTCAGTAAAAAAATATAAAGAGAAAGCTGACAGAAGGATAAAGGGCCAATATATAACTCTTGCCCTTCATCAGAGAATTAGCCTAAAAGTACAGGAAAAAAACCCCTATTTCTTAGTGGGAGGAATTTCTCATACATAGTATGAAACCAAACTTCTATAGTTTCAAGATGTGAGTCTGTATAGCAGAGTAGATTGCCATAATGTTATTTTCAAGGGCTGCTACTTGCATACATGGTCTTCTGCAAGTTGATAGTAAGGTCTTTGAACTTAGACCTATTGACTTGATCATACCATGGGAGATGGGCTTCCAGGAATAAAGTTTTTAGCTTTCCATGTTATTTAGAAAAGTTGGACAAGTAGTAAACTAACTCAGTACATAAATGACTCTTATTTGTACTAATTCCAAAGCCAGAGTTGTTTAGTTTTGGAGGCTCACTATCCTTCACATGACCTTAATGTCAAGAGATGTTGCTATTGCTTATTGCTGAATGCTTTTTCTGCAGTCAAATTTCCATCTCCAGCACATTTGATCTGATAACAGACATAAATTTCAATTGCACAACCTACATGCCTGCTATGGTATCCCCTGGCTTGCTACTCATTGGCATGAAAATGTGGCTTCTTTGATATCAGAGTGAATGTAGCCCAGAACCCACAAGAGACATCTTCTGACCTGAATTTCTGCTGGGGATGAGCTATGGTGAAACTACCTCATGAACCTTGCCACTGGATGAGAAAATAAAGTAAATCAGATGCCTAGTAACAAAGAAGGTTAATTGTGGGCAGGGTAGCTACTCATAGTCACCTCTGTAAACAGCAACTCTAAGAGAAACAGGGAAAAAATAATAATATCAGGTGGACTATTTCTGGACAAGCTGCTTGTCTGTTCTCAGTCACAAATGTTCGTAAGGTACATGTGCAAGGAAGGGCATTTTTCTCCCTCATTCAGCTATAAACCTGTATTGCTTGATAAAAAAAAGCAATTGCAATAAAAAAAATCATTTCTTCAGTCTTCTCTCTTAGGAATGTAAGACTCTTAAATCCTGTTTCAAAACTAATAGTGAAGATAACCACTTCTCTAGATGTACTTAAAAATGACATATACACACAAAAAGGTTATTCCAGAGTTCCAGATAATTTAATTGATCTGTTTCTTTACAAATATTTTGTCAGTTTAGATTTAGTAAGGTTAATATTCATTAATTTTTTATTCCAATACTTTTGCTTCTGTTTTAATGTTGGGGAGGTTAACTTTACACTGCAAAGATATATCTTTGCAATTTTATATTTTTATCTAATACTTACTCTTTTTCTAGTTTTTTTATGATGTAATTTAATAAGATATTACAAAAACTGACTTCAAGATTTCAAGAAGCTATTTCCTGTTCAAGAAAGCACAATGTAGCCTTAGATTTATTTGGCACTTCTAAAAGTTCTAAGTCACTCACACTGCTCTGTTATAATTTATTTAAAGGTCAAACATTGAATTCTGACCTACAATTTCATACACAGAAGCTATTAAATATTCTCACACTAAAAAAACTCACTCCAGCTCCTTGGCTGCTGAAAATTATTTTACCTTGACAAAATGGAAGCAAACTAGATAAGCTTTTGCATAGCAAAGAGGATGAACAGGAGACATTTGCCATGGAGGGGACACTAATCATAGAGCAAATGAAAGAATCATGTAATGTCACCTGTTTCTTCTAGTAGAAATTACCACTGCTCTTATATATGTTCATTAGTTAAGATAAAATTTCCTCAGCAGCTTCACTCTCTCTTTCTTTTTCTTTTTCTTAAAATATGTATGTTGTGTAATCTTTTCTTATTCTAATCAGAGATTATTTAACAGGCAGTATTTCTTTATTATTTAATATGGCATTCAGAATATTGGGTGATGGGTTTATAAATAAAGGATTTCTTTTAATAAAAGATTTTGCTTGAAGAGAAAAAAAATGAGTCCTTTCTTACACTATCATATTTATTCTGTCAATGAGGGTAATAGTAATATCACTGCTATCCATTAAATCATCATGCTTCCTTTCCTGGTTTATAGTTTCATACTGTTGTCTGTTACCATACAGTAAAAGTTCTGTGTAAAAACTGCTGTTAAACATGGAATACTTTGCATATGTCCAGTTTGTTGTGGAAGAGTTTAATTGGACTTTGCTTTTGATAAGCAGAGGAACCTTATCAACCTCTATGAAGCTGCAAATGATGGATGCAGGGCACCTTTGACATTTCTCCACTGCCTCTGCAGCCACATCAGGAATCTTGGGTGAGTGTATACAAAGATCTAAGGGTATCACAGACCCAAATATTCAAAAAGCCCTCTAGATAGTGGGAGCATGGCATAACCCTTCTCTATGTTGGATATCTGGTCTACCACTTCAGAACCTCAATGCAGGTTCAGTGGAGGCTGAGGAAGAAGAAAGAGTCTTGGAGAGGATGGACAGATTCTGGAGAAGATCATTAGCTCTGAGCTGTTTAAGATGAGATGCTGAAATTTCAGTTGGTTACTCCAGGCTCCCTTTCTAGACCAGTGTCAAGTGCTTCCAAACCATGTCCTAACTAATCTGAGGGCAGATATCTTTAAGGGTCTTTCCATTGATTCTCAATAGAGTCTGAAGTAATCAGCTCAGACCTAGTGCAGATTATGAGAGATCAAAATGAAGAGAAGTGAATACTCCTCCCTTCACACTCGGGAGTCAGATTCTGGATAGCCACTTCAGTATACTTGTTAGTAAGCATAGCCTTTGGTCATTGTAGTGGCTATTATTCATCTGCAGGTGTGTATGGTTAATGCCACTAATGGGAAGGAAAAAAGACAGGGAGATGCTTTCTCTATTAGGAAGGTGATACCTTAAAAGCATGAAGTTGTGCTATTGTATACAGTTTCATGAGTCATGTATATTTTTAATATTCCTCCCTATTAAAAAACTTAATAATGTATTAGGTTAGAAATCTGGAATTTCTATGGTGAAGGGCAAGTGAAGATGGTAAAGCTTCATTTTTTTTTTCTTTGTGCTCAAAGAATAACTGGGGACAAACGTAGGCTGTAACATCACAGGTAGAGGTTTACGCTTCAATTTATGGGGCTATCTGTCCAGAAGTGGTGAGGACTGCCAGATGGTCAACTCTGCCAGCTGCTATAGTTAGGAAAATTTAGCACCTGCATTTGAATTTACCAACAATTTCAAACTGAGCTTTTCCACTTTAAATTAAAGGACAATTTGAAAAAGAGGACAGAAAGGAAGAGCTACTTTTGTGCACAATGTGATATTTTAGATGGGTAGCATCTGAAATGTGGAAAATGCATTTTTTTTTCCTCCCTTGCAGCAGGCCTCCAAAGCTTTGATACAATCTTTTTGGTTATATAATCATCTAGATAACTTAAGATAAATTAATAGCAAAAGCAGCCTTGAATGGAAAACAACAGTGTATGTGTATCACTGACAGCCTCAACTTCTCCTTCAAATTAAGACCCTAATTATTCTAAAAGAAAATATATTTAGATGGATAGGAAAAGACAGCTTTGGTTTCCATGTAATTCTTCATATCTTTAGTGTCTAGTACTTCTGACAAACGACTTTCTGGAAGAATAAAGAATGATTTAAAGTCTTCACAAAAATCCAGGCTAGAATTATACACGGTGTGAGTATTTCTGCGTGGCTTTTATAGCCGTTGGATTTATGCAAATATGTCACATCAACATTCCAAGGACTGTATGACAATGCTGTTTGTTCCTCAGCCTGGGTTCTGAGCACTTAAAGTACCTTGCAGAAGAAGCCTATATAAAGCTGTGAGCCTATATAAAGCTGTGAGCTTTTCACCCAGTGACTGAATACATCTATATCTATAGCAAGTCCCTTGAAAATTTTTCATTCATCTCATGTAAAGGAAGAGTTGAGGAGTGAAGTGTGAATTCAGTGTTATTTATGAGTTCCAGACTCAAACTGCAGGTGCATCTGGAGAGACACCAAGCACTATTAGTAACCTCAAGGCGTATAAATGCAACTGTTTATTTTGCATCTGATATTTGCATACATTACAACTATTTTATCCATGTTTTCTAAATTTTTGGATGTAAGAATACAAGGATTGTGGAGGTTTTGGCCAGATAGTTGAAGTTAAGAAATAGACATTAAATATCTTCCATGGTTAACTCATATTTCTCATCACCTTCAATCATTTAATTTATTTAATACTTTTTCATATCACCTTCCTTTCTGCAGTATTCAGTGAAGTTTAATATAAGACTGAAAGTCAGGAATAGCTAAGTTTCAATATGCCACTTGCCTTTTATCTTTAAAAAGATAACAATTTTCATAAAGAAGTAATATCTTTTAAAGAGAAAAGGAAGATATGCCTAGTGAGTTTACTTCAGCTCACAATAGTTTTAGCATGAAAATATTTACTAGGGCTTTGTCTGGGAATATCACTCTGGGTTCCTATTTTTTAACATCTTAGTATTTGTTGCCATGAAGACTGTGAAGTGTCCTATTGATCTAAAGTTGATAAGATCAAAGATACAAGTTGTGGATACATTTCAGCACAGCTCTTTCACTCATGTATGCCTCACAGGGCCCCTTCACCAAATTCTTGTTTACTGCTGTCAGAGAAGGAGGGGAACTGCTGCCAAGGAGAGAAAAGTTGCAGGAAAAAGGAATGTGAAAATATAATTCCTGCTGCTGGAGCACTGAATTGATAAAAGTAGCACCACTCCAGTTTTCAGGAAGGAACCAGGGTTGTTACAAGAAACCAGCTAGTGCACAGCAGATCAAAACGATCTAAGCAAAAATGTCGGCATGGCAATCTACACCACATCTGTAGAATCACAGATGCCTATTATCATTAAATATGCACCTAGTCATTTTAATTGTTGTTCATTAGTCTGTAACCCATGCTCTTTGTCTACAACAAGTCATAGGAATGACTTGTACAGCTATTTCCTGTGGTCAGGGTTACATCCATTTTGTAGGTGGCGTTTATTTAGGCTAAAATAATAAAATTATAACTGAAAAGAAATTTGACATTTAGTGAGTGCCAAAAGTATGTACACAACAATTTGCTGATGAAAAATCATGCCAGGAGTTTGAAGGATGCTTTAAGGTTTAGTTGAGTTTTAGTTTGCATGGCATTGCTAAAGAGGAAGATTATTTCTCTGTTATCATAGAATCATAGAATAACCAGGTTGGAAGAGACCCATCAGATCATCAAGTCCAACTATTCCTATCAAACACTAAACCATGTCCCTTAACACCTCTTCCACCCCTGCCTTAAACACCTCCAGGGAAGGTGAATCAACCACCTCCCTGGGTGCCCAATGACCCTTTCTGTGAAAACTTTTTTCCTAATGTCCAGCCTAAACCTCCCCTGGCGGAGCTTGAAGCCATTTCCTCTTGTCTTGTCCCCTGTCACTTGGGAGAAGAGGCCATTACCCTCCTCTCTATAACCTTCCCTCAGGTAGTTGTAGAAAGCAATAAGGTCTCCCCTCAGCCTTCTCTTCTCCAGGCTAAACAACCCCAGCTCTCTCAGCTGTTCCTCATAAGACCTCTAAATGTTAGGGTAGCTGGTGAGACACTGTGTGTTACAGCTGCAGAGTGCTATGCACAAGACACTATGAGAGCAGAGAAACAGTACGTACATTCAGGAAAATGAGACACTAATATTCTATTAATGACAGATGAATATGAACAAATGCATTCCCTGAGGCCATGAAGAAAATCAAGAATGGAAATGAGCAATAATTCTCTAGTTTGTTATAGCTGCTTTAAAAGGGATCTCAAGAGGAATCTCTCACTATTTCTTCAGCAATGACTAAAGATATGGTTCTGTCATTAAGAGGCTTTCTGGTAAGAGCCAAACATTTGTCATAATGTAATAGGATAAAGTAATGTAAATAAATATTCATTTAAAAAAAAACCGAAGTGTTAACAGCATCATCAGATGAAAATATTTTGCTACAGTATTTAGATTAGATAGAAGGAAAAATCTCTTCATCTTGAGGGTGGAAAAGGCTGCCAAGAGTAGTTGTGGGCATCCCATCATGGCAAATTTAAATGAGGTTTTGAGCAACCTGGTCTAGTGGAAGATGTCCCTGCCCATGGCAGAAGGGCTGTAACAAGATGGTCTTTAACATCCCTTGCAACCCAAACCTTTCTATGATTCCATGAGAACTTCAAATACATTTTCTGGGAATTTAAATCAAAATTACATGATGTTCTGGGCTTGGCTTGCCAAAGATTTGAGTGCTTCAAAATCAGCTAAAGGAGACTGGGCACTTAACTGCAGGTATCTTTGAAAATTCTAATATAAAAAAAAGTCAATATTAGTGAAACACTTTCCATGTGAAGAATAAATGTATGAAGTACAGGAGTTAAAAATATGAATATGAAAGTGTTCTGTAATTGTAGCTGCTTCTCTCTACTTCATGCACACCTTTGGTAAAGCAGTGTGGTCTCTTTAGTTTAATACTGTACTCAGACTCAAGCACCCAGGTCAATGTGTGGTGCAAATAGAGGAAGTTAATTTACTCCTTCTGAGTCATTTTGTTCCTCTGAAAAGCAAATGTAATGATGTCAACATCCTTCACACAATTCTTTGTGATCTGCTAGTTGAAAGGATGTTGTTCTTCAAAGACTATATTTTCTTAGTTGAACTAAAGCGGTGTCAGTAATTTCTAGTTTTACTACTCTACCTTTGATATTTTAGTGCTTTTATTTACTAAATTAAATATTCTAATATTATCTTCTAATGTAGAATTCTGGCAAAAATATTAATAGAACAACTAAATGGAAGATTAAAATGCAGATGAGGTGAACCACCTGAGCAGAGCATACTCACTTAATAAACCAGTTTATTACTATAATACTATAGTCTGGAAACAATTTTTAAAGTCTATTAACATTCACAGAAACATTGTTATCTCTGCATTTCAAGTAATTCCAAAACCTATTCAGCAGAAGAGCTGGTGTTTGAAAGGTTAGGTGACCCGGGTTAAGATAGTTGGATTTTATGACTGCCAATTTATTGCTGCTTTCTTTTTAGATTTATTACACATCTCGATGTACTTGTTATTGATATACATGGCTAATACTTGCAGAATCCTCCTGAGGTCTTGGAATCAATTCCTATGTTGCAGTAGTTAGTTTCACATTTACGAGCAAAATGAACTAAATATTTCCACTGTGTATGTAATTTTTGAATTTATTGATCATTAGTTCATTTTTTTAGAAGACAGAGAATATAAATGCAGCTCCCAACTTATGCTTTCTCTCTCAGAACTACTTTAATGTAAAATGCATACTTGCCTGTTGGTGGTCCTCACATGGCTCTAAACAAAATGTGATGCTCTATTATGGATTTTTAGAACGTGGTGAGGATATGTGGTTATGATAACACAGGTTATATGTGTATATTTTTATATATGCAATTCATACACAGTACTTATATTACAGTGAAAGGAAAGACAGGCACCATCTGAGAGCAGGAGAAGTAATTCTAGTATAAGTACTGCACAAGAGAGGTGACAGGCTTGTGGACAGGGTCAACAGGAATAAAACATAAAGGCAAATATATACAACAACCCCTACATGTTACTCTCAGTCAGTAGCTTTCAGTGTTACATTTTTGCTGATTACTCATATTGTACCTCCTACACAGGGGTTTCCAGTTCTAGATTTTGTAAACAAATGTCCCAACAAACCTTGTGAATGCAATTTAATTGTGTTAGGGGGATATAACTGTTGTGAGTCACATCATAAGCCATTTCTGTTAGTCATCAATTTCTCTATTCTTATTATTACAAGGAGAATACATTTTTCAGAAGTCTTCTGCCAGGCCTTTGTCCCTGGCCAGCCCTGCAGAAAGGCAGCTATGTGTGCTGGGCCCCATGAGGAGGAGGGATCTGGGTAGAAGGCGGCTATGAGGGGGAATACCCTATTGCTTAGGGTCTGCTGCAAGCTCAGCCCTTCATCCCAGCCCATGCTGCTTGCCTGGCTGGGTGTCATGGAGCTGTGAATGACTTCCTGGTGGTCTGGTGGGACTAATGGCTCCATCTCCCCTGCCTGAGGGTCAGCTGTGCTCCTATGCTTCCTGAAGTTTTCTAATCAAATATTTTCTTGATGACCTCAGAGGCAGATAGCTGGCTGCTGATCCCTAGTAGATATTCAGGGCTTGATCATCTTGCCCAATTCTACAGCATTTGATAAAGATAAGAGTTTGAAAATCTGGCTAAAGAGGTAGGAGATCAACAGGTTGTCCGGAGAAGCTGTGGATGCCCTATCCCTGAAAGTTTTCAAAGGTCAGGTTGGATAGGGCCTTGGGCACCCTGGTCTAGTGGGACGTGTCGCTGCCCATGGCAGGGGGGTTGGAACTAGGTGATCTTTAAGGTCGCTTCCAACACTAACATTATGATTCTATGATTGTATGATTCTATGATGAGGAAGGCATTATCTGTTGGAAATCAAATTTGAGAGGAAGCATTGGAAATATTTAAAATTTACTATGAAGTTAAATGTTCAGTTCACTTCTCACTGCAAGCTTCTTTATAAGCTGATAATAAACTAAATCTGCACTGAATAGATCTATTACAAAACTCAAGCAATATGTGTTTTGACTTCATTGTCTTTACTATTGCAACAGGAGTGGTCAATAACATCACAGTATAATTTAAGTACTGAGATGCATTCAAAGCAGGGAAGCCTAAGTTTATACCTTCTATGTTACAAATTAAATGAATTGTAGAGGCAATGCCCATGAACTGAAACACTGTGAGCACTTTTTAAATGTGAGCATAGCTGACAATTGGCATAGGTTGTTCAGGGAGGGTATGAGGTCTCCATCCTTGGAGATGTTCAAAAGCCATCCAGAGATGGTTCTGGGTAGTCAGCTCTAGGTGGTTCTACTTGAGTAGGGATGTTGGACTAGAATACCTCCAGAGGTCCCATCTAACCTCAGCCCTTCAGTGGTTCTATGATCCTGTGAACCCCAGGACAATTCTGAAAAGCCTAGTAAATATTTATATAACAGAGAAGATCAGAAACTAAAATTAATTAGAATGCCTCTCATTTTCTGAGGACTCCATAGCAGCTCCAGGGGACACATTTTTATCATTCCCTGGAATAGAAAATAAAGTTAACTAGATTTTCATTACCTGTTGTTGAAAGAAGGGTGAGAGAGTGAGTGTAACATTACAAATGGGTAAAGCTTTATCCCATCTGTTTCCCTTTGTGTCTCCATGCATCAGTGGATCTACAGTGTGCATTTCTACTCACCAGCATAAATGATGGATTCCCATAAAGAGTTTATGTATTTCTGTGTTGAAGTGCTAATCCTAGCAGTTACTGATGTGAGACAATTTTTTTCAGTGTTTTAATACATGAGAATATTCTCTAGAAAATGGTCATAAAAGGTATTATTTGTTTTCAGATATGTCTGCTTGAGAAGTATGCATAGATTTCCATGCATCCACACTGCATCCATTACTGTACATGTAATGTTCTTGGTAAGTGTATGCATCCAGGACTTTTATACAAAAAGTGCACACTGGGATCTTACTAGCCAAAGACACACACACATATATATAAGGCACTGAGTACCTTTCATTCTGCTTTACTAGTGCTATATTTTCCCCTGCATTAACAGTATATGGGTAGAAAGTGTAAAGTTGGATGAGGGTGCCAAGATGATTTATTTTTATATTAATAAAATAACACAAAGATTCTAATGCCTCTATACTCCAGTTTGGGAGTATATAATCCTTCAAAATTAATGATATTTATAGTTCTTTACTCAGTAATCTTCTGGACAATTTCTGTTTGTTATAAAACTTAATAACAGTTACTACTGTACACGTGCATTTTCCCACATGACAATGTTATGTTAAAAAGTGCTTATCAGAGTGTGTGAAACTTAGTGGTGTGAAGGTAAAAAGAGCATTTCCCCCCTTCTCCATTAGGTGTGACTAGTTTGAAATATGCTCTTACAAGATATAATACAAACATAGCCTGTCAGAGAGAACTGGGCTTTCTATGACAGCAGATGTGGCAGATGTAACTTGTTTCTTTCCATTATAGAAAGCAGGAAGAGAACATATCATGCAGGGAAACAGGCAGTNTCCATTACTGTACATGTAATGTTCTTGGTAAGTGTATGCATCCAGGACTTTTATACAAAAAGTGCACACTGGGATCTTACTAGCCAAAGACACACACACATATATATAAGGCACTGAGTACCTTTCATTCTGCTTTACTAGTGCTATATTTTCCCCTGCATTAACAGTATATGGGTAGAAAGTGTAAAGTTGGATGAGGGTGCCAAGATGATTTATTTTTATATTAATAAAATAACACAAAGATTCTAATGCCTCTATACTCCAGTTTGGGAGTATATAATCCTTCAAAATTAATGATATTTATAGTTCTTTACTCAGTAATCTTCTGGACAATTTCTGTTTGTTATAAAACTTAATAACAGATACTACTGTACATGTGCATTTCCCCACATGACAATGATATGTAAAAAAGTGCTTATCAGAGTGGCTGAAACTTAGTTGTGTGAAGGTAAAAAGAGCATTTTCCCCTTCTCCATTAGGTGTGACTAGTTTGAAATATGCTCTTACAAGATATAATACAAACATAGCCTGTCAGAGAGAACTGGGCTTTCTATGACAGCAGATGTGGCAGATGTAACTTGTTTCTTTCCATTATAGAAAGCAGGAAGAGAACATATCATGCAGGGAAACAGGCAGTGTACACAGAAACTTTCATTTCAAATGTCTTAAGCCCAAGGAGTAATTCATTCTCAGGAACTGATTTTAATCACAGTTGAAGGCAGCTATCCTGCTGCTCACATACATCCTCCTCTAAGCAACTTTGTCTCTACACAGAGCCTTGCAACAGAGCATACAGGGTCTCTTAAGCCGAGGAAATACATGACTGACTGCTAAAAAAATGGAATATTTGAATGTCATTTGTAGCAGCATGGTCTGCCAGTTCATAGAATTCAAATGGTTTGTTGAAAAACTTAAGACAAAACAGTATTTTTAATATTTAAAAAGTATTTCTTATCTAATGTATGAAATAAAGTACTAAAAATATAACAACGTAGCACATTCTGCTATATATTTCAGGAAGGGTACCTGGGTTTTAACTTACAGGGCCTGAAATACGTGCCACTACCAAAGCATACCTCCAGCATAGGTCACTGATGAGGACTAACGTAGTTCAAGTACCTTAAACTATCTACTTTACCCACAGATTAATGAATATGCACAAGTTCTGTTTCACATATCAATATTTTAGTTTTTACTTCTTGCTTGTTTTCCCTCCCCCAAGGAAACATTAGGTTTTATTGCTAAACTGAGGAAGAGCTGCATGTAAATTTTTAAAAAATAAACTGGTACATTTTTAAATGAAAATATGTATGGACATATTATATGCAAGGTGAAAAACTACATAATATCATTTTTTTCAGATTACTAGAATTTACATTATTTGCATCCTGCTTCCTCTAATTTTCAGAAATTGTACTTTGTTTTTTCTGTGTGCCAAATTACTTTCAGATGAAAATGGAGATAAAATTAAAAACTTCACTAACCTTCTATTTGAATAAAAAGTAATGAAATATAATGATGAATATGGAACAAAAAAGAATTATTAGAATATGTTTGATGCTAGAAAGACAATGCTTTATTGAGCTGGAAGCTGGGTGCATTTTGTGTAATTTGATATCTTAAAACTAGTAGAATGCAGCTTGTCATATCTCCTCCCAATTACCTTTTACTGAAAAATATATGTTTAGTTTTTCAGTTTTCTAATTGTTTGTTTTTAACTTAAAGGTATTTATTGACTGGACATAAACTACCTAAGCTAGAAAATTAAAAATATAATTCATTCTGTATTTTCAATAATGTCTATAAATTCCTTTCAACAATTTGTTTTTACAAGCTTTCATTTTACTACTCTTTCATCAAAACATAGGCAATATAGATAGTAAGAAGGCAGTGCTTAAATGTCATTGTAAATTAGCTTTGTTGCTTATAATGACATAGAGCTTGAAATAAGTTTTGATGTCTAATAATACAGTTATAGTGACTATAATACTGTATTAACTATAATAATGAAACAGTATAAAGAAATAATTAAGTAACTAAAAAATTAAACACTTGTTTTGGGTTAGTTGTTTTTTCTGTGGGGATGTTAGTAAAGATCTGAGTTCTGGAGTATATCTCGAGACAGACATGATAGCAAGCTTCCCCTCACAGGCTACACAAAAAGACATAAAATATTATTGATGGTCTTTGTGTATAGCTAACCTTCAAAGTACAGTCAGTTATGCAAAACCTCCTTGTTGATAACACTTACATAATGAATTCAATAATTATTATTTTTTTACCTAAGGATGTATTTTTGATAATCTCTAATTAATCTCTCTATGATGATGTATAAGAAGTTTATGAGATATATATAGTTTTCATTGCCAATGAACTAAGACGCTTGTGTTTTAGCCAGTGTAGCTTTTGCAAAATGCCCTGAAGCCTGACTATCCTCTCAAAGACTAGTAGGAGGTTACATTCAAATTTTATTCAGACAGTTGTGAACATAACAAAAAATATATTAAGGTTTTTTATTACAGCCAAAACATACAGTTATTTAAATTTGAACTGAGCAAGCTGAAACATTTGTGATTTCAGTTTAAAAAAATGCATAAGTTTTGCAATCCTTTAATTTGATTGTCTCGGCATACAACCCCCCCTTATTTCTTTCAGTGTTTCTTTTGTAGGCCTTCCAAAAATATTTTTAAATCCATCTTTATTCTCTTTGCAATTTTTTGTAGGCAGGATGAGCATTTCCTACAAACGAATAGAAGTGACAATTGCCAATCAACTGGATGCCATTGAAAAGCAATCATGGAGACACTAAACACTTTCCTACAGTGAGTATATTCCTTTCACCGCAATTTCTACTGAAGAAAGTTGTAAGCCATTTCCACAATTCTTTGACATAGATGTCAGCAAAAGGGCTATGAAATGCTGAAGTGGCAAAGTAGTCGTCGTTTTGGTGGCTATACCTGTTTGTCTTGTATATATTAAACAGATAGCTGTACATCAGTGCAGGTTGACTTCTCCTGCAGTTATTGTATCCAGTTTGTCATTTGAACTATGTAATTTGTCAGGCTTTGACTTTATTCTGTTGAAAGCCTCTCCCCTCACCCCTCAACCTTAGCAAAAGAACCACTACCATTATGACTTTCACCATCTCTTTCTTTCAGTGGAGACCAGTCCTACATCTTCTTCCTCTGCAAATGAATATAACTGTGAAAACATCTGTTGTGTCCTCACATTCTTGTCTGTTCTGTGTTTTCTCTCTATTTTATGTTTCCTTATTTTGCCTCCTATTTTTCAACGATGATATTATTACCTAGAAAGGACTTGCTTTCTTCTCTATATTAGTTTATCAGTGCTCTATGGAGACTGTAGAAGAAACTTGAGCCTGAAAACTACTCCATAGGCTTACATTTTATCTGCAGTTTATGTCTATAACTGACTGCATCAGAACCATTGTATAAATAACAAAAG
Organism: Piaya cayana; assembly: GCA_013389865.1. Lineage (NCBI taxonomy): Eukaryota > Metazoa > Chordata > Aves > Cuculiformes > Coccyzidae > Piaya > Piaya cayana. Next base: position 27,780 of record WAAB01022655.1, read on the forward strand.
ATGTTGAAATGCCTTTAAAGATTCACAGAGGGTTACAAATAACTACTGTAAAAAAATTATTTTGGTGGTTATATGAGAAAGTCACATACTAAACACTGTTCAAAAAAACAATTTATATTTTTATTGCCTTTTCTGTCTTAATTTTCTACACGAGCCTTTGAGTGTTGGACAAGCTGTTGGGAGTTGCCTATATCCAGCAAAAACATCCAACTACACCTCCACTTCTGCTCCTCCTGAGTGTTTACAAGACTTTCTTTCCATATTTTTATGGAGTTACCCTAGCAATACAGATCCAGTAAGTATAAAGATCTTGGATAGGGTTTGTACACATACATGTTTATCACCCTGCTGCTAGTTCAGTGGAGTTGGGTTGGGAAACAGGCTCTGTAATAAATTCTTTTCTCTCTTTCCTAAATGAGTGTAATAAAGGGTGTGGAAGGCAAATTTAGGTTTCAGAGATTGCTATTGAGAAAGCTACTACTAGCAGAGATAAGACAAATCATATCTGATGAGCTGTTGGTAGACTCTACTACCATTAGTGGCCCAGGTGGCACCCCACCATGGAAAATAAGGCCTGTGCTTGGGTCACTCTCAACTACCAGCTCAGCCCAGAGTTAGGAATATCCTGCTCACACTGCTTCCTGGAACACTTAAGTAAATCTAAACAAGTAACACTATGAAAGGTAAACTTTCAGCCTTTTGTTGCTCACTGTCTGAGGCAGAAAGTAAATGAAAATTTTCCAGTGCCATGAGATACTTATGGTCCACGGGACTATGCATGTGAGCTTCCTTGGATTAGTTTTGAGACTCGGTCTTTGGAGCTTTGAAATCTTACTTAAGATTATAAGAAGTTGCATTAACACAACGTTCAGAACTCAGTCTCCGAATATCTCCACAAAATACCATTATGTTAAGAAAAGAATATATAATCATCTAAAATATTACTGGAGGAGGAAATGCCAAACTGTCGTTCCTCTCCTTTCTGGGTCATAGAATCATAGAATAGTTTGGGTTGGAAGAGACCTTAAAGATCATCTAGTTCCAAGCTCCCTGCCATGGGCAGGGACAAATCCCACTAGATCAGGTCCTCTGGATTAAAAAGTTTGTCAAGCAAGAAAAAGAGATCCAAGATAAATTTCTTTTGCAACACAATCTTCCTCCTTGTCTGTTCAGAAATATAGACAGTCTTGCAGGTAATTTCCATCTCACCTGCTGGATTTACTGTACATTGATTTGATTTCATTTAATGATAGAATTTACTGCAGGGATTTGGAGCTGCAAATTCTCTCTTCTCAATCATTAGGGCTGGAGAATCAAACTTGCTCCCAGCTGAGCACCAACTTCTCATCTGCACAGTGGAAATCACTAAAAAAAATAGTAGTAAGTGCCGGTTTAGGTCAGCAGAGGGTGCTAGCTGCTTGCTGGGGACGTGCAAGGTTTTTGATCCCAATAAATTTAAGAGAGAGACTATTTCACCTCACGTCCAGGATGGGTCCTAAAATCAAGGCTTGTATTGCTGTATTTTGAGAAACAACAGTAAGTTCCCCTTGCTGTATTCAGTCTTGAACAGGTATTTCAGTCCTAGTCTGAAAATGCATATCAGGGCTTCTAAGCACAGAAATAATTTGGTTAAAAACAAACCCCCAAAATCTACGGTATTATTTTGGAACTCAGTCAAGCTTGGATGCAAGACTGCACCATGGGCTATCCAACCTCCAGGTGTACAGAAGCAAGTAAAGAAGAGTAATATTAACTGGACAGGAACAATACAGTTTTAAAATGAAAAACATTCAAATTCTACCTAGATTGTCTCAGTATTTCGATTCAATATAAAGGTCTGTATTTTTAGTTTGAAGAAAGAATCAAATACCCCTTTTCACTATGCAGCTCTGAGAATAAAGGAAGTTGGTTTTGACTGGCTGCAAAAATACCCGATTGAAATGTTATGGATCAGTGATAAATGCCAGCTTTAGCCTTCTCCAGAAGCTTGGGGAAATTAAACCGAGCTCCCTGGAGCTCAGTAAGCTACTTAACTTTTTTCCCACTTTCAGACATAAATCGATTGATTTGATGAAAAGTAATTTATTGAGGGGGTAGGGCAACAAGATAATTTACAGTGCAATGAGATGATTTGCCATCCCTAAAATTGCTTTCCCGAAATCTAAAACCATGTGTAGTCCTTTTCTTGGCAAAGCTATTAATGGGGCTGCTCTTTGCTTCCCACTGCTTTGTCCACAGCCTTCTCTCAGTTTGTGATTTTCAGGCCCCTGTTGCATCTCTACCCTGCTTCATGCCAGGCTGGATAGTGGAAAGAGCTGGCTGTGCATTCCAAATCACATGGATGCTCTTCCCACAGGTGGTCTGACTCTGCTTCATCCCATGCTCCAACATGCTTGTGCTGCTTGACCTTGCTGTCCAAGCTCTTGGCTGCCCTGAATTAGCTTTGCAGCTGCCTCTTCAGTGAGTATTTCTGCTATCTGGGCAAAAGCCTGTACATAGTGCCTGGCTAATAAGCAATCTTTCTGGGTTCCTTTTCCTAGGTTGCCATCTTTTTACTTCTAGCAGCCGCCTGAGCCAGACTTCAGTACTTTTGGACACACCAGACTTGCAAAAAAATCTTCTTACGGTTGTGGAATATCCTCCACTTCATATCATGGCTCATTTGTTGTCAAAAATGCCTCAGCTGACATGTTATTAAGTATTTTATGCCTGCCTATTTGTATCTTTAAAAAAAAAATCTTTTCCTGCATCAGATATCAGCTGAATATCATCTATTTTTTTCTCAGAAGAGTTTGTTTTTTTAAAGCTTGAGCCACTGAACTTATATTGGTCAAGAAACTGATGCTATTTAAAATTGTCTTTCCATTTTGCTGCTCAAGCTGTTCGTGGAAAATGGCTTTCAGTTGCCTTCTTTTGTTTAGAAAATACCCAAGATTTCCAGATTTTAACTCTGGTTATATTATCGTAACAGAATTGCCTTTAAAGCTTAGTTTCAGTAGTTTCTTTTTATTATATTCATCTAGACTCAATGTTCTTGAACTTGTTAATTAAATGTATCTGTAAGAGTATGCTTATTTTGAGCCTAAAAATTAGAGAAGATTCTGAGGCTATTTCTGAACCAGGTCTCCCATATGTAGTGGAAAAAATATCTAAAACACTGACACAGAAAACCCTGATATGTCCCTTAGGCAAACAGTTCAGCTCCTTGAATTGTAACTGATAAGAAAAAGAATCAGTACTGTGTTGCTGAGTGCATTTTAATGTTTAATGCATTATTGTGTTATATATGAAACGTAGTATTCCCTTCCCAGCTTAGATAAGAACATAACTGGTTTCAGAGCTTTTCTATGGACAGGGTTAATTTATCAAAATTTCTTTCTCCTTTCTTTCCTTATTTCTCTGCCTGTGTTTCTTCTCTCCTGCCACTACTACCTCATGAGATGCCTTAAATTTTATTCAACCTGGATAAGACAAATAAGTGGGGAAATCAAAGAGCAACATAGTATACCTTAATGGAAATGAGCTGAGAATTTCCTTGAAAATTGCAGTCTGAGGGTTGATTATAGGATGAATTGAAGTTGTTACAACTACTGGCAACAACCAGTGTATTGCATAACTGGGGTAAAAACATTTGTACAGTAGAACACTTCTTAAATGGGAATGGTTTCTTTCCTTTTTTTTTTGGAAACTGATTAACTCAACCGCATTGTAACAAAAAATTAAAGCTAGTTTTTTTTCCAGTGCAAGAATAAAAACAGGCTCTCAGAAAAGGTCTTTCCTCTATAATATTTACTTACAACTTCCAAGACAAGAAGAAGAGGTGTGAACAAGTTTTTTTTTTTTTCTTTTTCTATATTTCTAATTTTCATATAGGGACCTCTTCTTTAGGACGGTGATGTTAACTGCTTGGGTTTGAGTATCTTCCCTCCACATTGAATACTCTTTGCCTGAGGCAGTTCTGTAGTATCAGATTCTGAAAATCCTGGCTGTTTTGTGGAGAGAAAAGTTAACACTTCACCCATGTGTAAACCATAAACGAATAGTATTTCCTATTCACTATTTAGTCCATAGAATCTAGCATGACAGATCCAGAAAACCTTAGTTAGAGTGAGGCATCCATAGGACACTGGCAGGTACATGGAAAGTCTGTTCTCAGAGGAGCTTCCAGAAGGGTAAATCAAGAGAGCAAACAAAAGAAAAGAGAGATTTGATGTGACTTGCCCTAGTTTGCAGGGAAGGTCACTGAAAGAATTGGGAATAAAACACAACAACATGTTTCTACTCTTATAATTGGAAGTTAGTTTTTGTAGCTACCTCAAAATGTCAGTTTCACTGTCAGTGAAACAGGAGAGACAAAACATTCCTAAGTAAGAAAAGGCAGATTATGATATAAGGGCTAAAAAAGGTTCAGCTGGATTTATGAAGGATTTGCCATGCAATATAGCCAAGTTCTTTGAAAGGAATTGTATAAATTGGAAGAAGGTTTAAGTGTGAGGCAGTTGTTTAAATCTGATGTGCTTTGAATCTTACATGAGGATAATTACAATCTGTCAATGGAAATGTATCTTGAAATATCTGGCATATAAAAGAATCTTTCAGGTTTCAATGGTGATAATGAGTACCTCTTATATGCTAAGAACACATCTTCAGGCTGCTGAAATTAACATCTGATCTGCTGAAGGGCCTGAAAGTTCTGGTTCAAAAGTTGTTCAAAAATATTGGCTGTATTGGAGGAGAGATAACTGAGAAAAGGAATGATTGTAAGAAACACTCTTGTAAGTTTCATTTTGTTTTCTTCTTAAGTAGAAAAATCCTCTTTTACATTGTGAGTAGGAATTTTTCCTGGTTGGTTGCCACTTAGGGTCTTGTATTCCCTTCATCTTATTAACTTTTAATTATTTATGTATAAGATTCATTTTAATCTCAGCAAAATGTAATAGAATTATGATATAATGAACTGTAATCTTGAGGTAACTACAGTCCTTCTTTTGTTCTCCTTACCTTGCTCCTACTCTTCAAGTCATTCTGTCAATACTGTGAACTGAGATTTAAGTGAACAGGATTAGTCGTCAGGTATTTTGCAGGAAAGACACTTCTAGAATATAGCAGACATAAATGATAAAGTATTACTCTGGGTGAGGAAAACCAGACCCAATTGCGAAGCAGTTCAGCTAATACACATCATAATATATAACACAAGAGTTCTTTTAAGTGGTCACATTAATCAATATATTGATAGATATACTGTAATATGTGTTTTACAGAAAGTATTTATAATATTCATATTTTGTTAAACTGAAGATTAGAAAGAATGCCTCCCACCCTCCCAAAAGGTTCTGGTTAAGACTAACAACAGAACTTCAATAACTAACAATGCCTTAACAGTTCCGTTGTGCTGAATTTTCTGATGTTGATTATGGGGTTAGACCCATAGAAAACACACATAAGGAACAATCCTTGAGGATGCTGAGTCATTTCGCACTGAATAGTAATTTAAGTGAATTACCTTGAATTAGCTGAAACAGATGCATTCCTGGTGTTAGCAAAATTTACCTATGAAAATTTTAAATAAGTCAATTACTAGTCAGCTAACTTTATCTATAAATTATTCTCTAGAGAGATCTAATGAAAGCTCTGGGTATGGGATTGGGCTGTATGTTTAGCAGCTAATTTGCATCTTGGTTGGTATTTGCCTTGCTGCAGTGGAAGAATGGTTGGAAATGTATGCACTGTATTAAATGTGTTGACTGAAGCTATAAATTGAAGGAGATTGTGGTTGGTATATAAATCTACAGAGCATTGCCAGCTTTGGTCATAAATATGTAACTTTCTGAATTCTGTGACAGATAATAAGAAACGTGTCAATAAGTGATGAAATGTAGATTTCCAATTATTTTAACCACAATAAACTGACTTTTTGGCATGTATTTATTGCAAATGTTTCATCACTTCTAGCTGAAAGAATAGGATGGAGGGCACATAACCTGAGGGGATTCCTTGGTGAGTAGCAAATTAAGTATTCAAAATTCCACTGGGGATAGGAAGACTTATGTTTGTCTTTTGCAGTAGGAATTAATTTGCTCATTTGTTGTTTTGTTCTTACTGCTGTTTTGGAAGAAAGAATGATTTTTTCTTTATATTCTGATAGAGGGAATTTATGATCTGGTCTGTCTGTGACATTATAATAAAATCATTTGGGATTATAAAGAATTATCTTTCTGATATGTTTCAAAACTGTATCAAAAGACAGAAAAGAAGTAAGGTTGTGTGTCTGGGAGGATTCAAGAAAGACTGCAACCTCATTATAAAAGCCAGATACTGACAGCTTTGTCATCAGACTAACTAGTTTAACTTTCATAGGCTCTCTGGGAAATTGTGCTGTTTTGTTTTTGCAGAAAACATACACACATCTTAGACAGGGGAAGAGGTATATGTTAATGAAGATGGGCTATGTGAACAAATGTCTATGTCAAGCTGTGTTGCAATATTTCATGAAGAAAAATATTGAATTTTTACTCAGAATTAAGGTTAGTGGACTAAAAGTTTAAGAGTTGCCTGCGGAGAGACACTTCCTACTTGTGATGCTCTCCTCACGGCTGGGCCATTCTTGTTATATTGAGTCTCTTAAATCCTGGTCTTCATTGAATGTGTTAGGGTCCTGAATAGGCATATCTGATTCATAGTTTTTATAAGGGCTGGGAGCATGAGGTCTTTTTTAGTTTTTTTCCTACAAAGGGAAACAACATGAGGATTCTATGTGTTGTTTTCATTCAGGTACTTTCAGAGGATAAGTATAACCCAGGCTGGCGTGGATTGCACAAAGATTATGAAATCTTTCCCAGAGTATTTCTTTGGTGTTATAACAAATTATATATAGTGAATGAAGAATGCTTTTCTATCTGGAGAAACTGGAAGAAGCATTATTACTTTACTGATATTGTTACTACAGTAGGATAATTGCTGTGGAGGAAAGAGAATCTTGCTGGTTTGGGAGAGAACTTATTAACATTTAGAAACCTGTTTTAGATTCCTTTTCCTATAAGAAGCAACAACAGCAGGCCTGACAAGACTTTTACACCTCTTTTTGTGCTTAGGGAGGTGTTACAGCCTTGTATATCCTTATAGAGACTAATTTCAATTATGAATGCCTGGTTTTATATGCAGGGCTAATAACCATAAAATAACATTTTGTGTATGTGTACCACACACAGGTTTTTAGTCTTTACTAACAGTTATAACACACTATTTTACCTGTAACTGTGTCTCTGTAGGTAAATCTTGTGTTGAAAAACATGAAAAATTATGTTTTACTGAGGAATTACTACTTAATGACACTTTGTAGGAGGTCCCTGTCTCACATGTACATGAGATATGAAAGCATTTGTGTAGGTGAAGACCAATACAAAGACTAAAAATTATGTATAGCAGGGAAAGGTCCTTCTTTCTATACGGTACACCACAATGCTTTTCTAAATATGCTGGTTTGTGTGATGTTGAGCTTCTACATTGTTAACTTCTTTGATGTCCACTGTAATGGTGACCTACATACTTCTATGAAAAACTTACCCAAATGTGCTTTGGAACACAGTCTTATCACGTATGGGATTAATTTTTGCCAGTTAAAACACATGCCAAAATTATGCTGGTTCTGAAAGCTGGAGGGAAATTTTTATATCTGATTGTCCATTTTGGCTGTAATCACATGTAACTCAAAAGTAAGTAATCTTTTTTTGATGCTTTGATCTTAAATTATCTTAGTATATTTTAAAGGATTCCCATTTTGAAGGATACCTCCATTTAAAGTGTCTGTTCTTTGAAAATGTAAATTAACTTGTGCCAAAATAATATGTGTCTGCAGTTCACTCAGAGTATGGACTTCTGTATGAGAAAAACACTTCTTAGTATCTCTAGTTCATGTGAATAAAAGCTAGAAACTCTGAAAAACTGTTGGAAAATAATCTAAACAATGAAATAATATAACACAGTTGTGATAGTTGGCCTGTTTTCTTACTTGTAGTCCGTCTTGTAGGGGTATCTGCCGCATCCAAAGGTGGATAAATTTAAGACATAGACACTGTACAGAACCTAGACTTATAACAGCACATCATCCTCATGTAATATAATTTCAATATGATATATACAGACTGCATTTTCGTGATTTTACTTATTGTAAGTGCTGAGTCTTGTACTTGGGACATGACAACCCCTTGCAGCACTACAGGATTGGGAAAGAGTGGCCAGAAAGCTGCCTGGCAGAGAAGGACCTAGAGGTGTTAGTTGACAGCTGGCAGAATATGAGCCAGCAGTTTGGCAAACAGGGCCAATGGCATCTTGGTTTCTATCAGAAACAGCATGGCAAACAGGACTAGGAGAGTGATTTTGCCCCAGTACTTGGTTTTAGTGAGGCTGCACCTCAAATACTGTGTTTAGTTTTGGGCCCCTCGCTAGAAGAAATGTTGAGGTGCTGGAGTGTGTCCAGAGAAGGTCAATGAAGCTGGTGAATGGTCTGAAGAACAAGTCTTAGGAGGAGTGTCTGAGGGAACTGGGGTTGTTTAATCTAGAGAAAAGGCTGAGGGGAGACCTCATTGCTCTCTACGACTACCTGAAAGGAGGTTTTAGTGAGGTGGGTGCTGGTCTCTTCTCCCATGTGACAGGTGTCATTATTTGCCAGCTACACAGCACTAACTCTGATTGACCAGGAATAAAAATAAGAGGAGGCTCAGTAATGGTTTTCAGACTAAACAAAGGACTCCCCAGCCTTTGATTTCATGGTGTTTGTTTCACTTTCATTTAATTTGGAAATGCCTGCTTAGGGACAGGCAGGTGTCTGAAGTGACTCAAGCGTGCATGGAGAAGTGGCTGATCCATCCAAAAGGTGAACAACACCCAACCTCAACTCTGAGCCACCTATTTTCAGTAGAAGCAGCTCATTTGAGAAAAATGTGGATAGATATACTGATGACCCAGACTAAATGAAAAAATGCAGTTAAAGCTATGAAAAATTATTTTAATGACCAGAGCTGCTTTGTGTACCATCTAAAATTTATTACACTGTCACTACATTATAACTATTGTGATGAATTTAATTTCTGTGTAATTACTGGGTTTTTTTTGGGAAGCAATAAGATTTCTATAATTCTGTGAAAGATAAAGATATAGTATGACTCGTTAAATTTTTATTTACTTTACCTTTCCTTTTTTACTTTTTGCCCCTGAACCAAGACAGGGGATTATGAAATAAGGAAAATAATTTTTTAAGAAGGGATCTCAAAAGTATGAGTTATAAAACTCTGGTGAAAAAAAACCCAAACCACAACCCTATTTGATTAATAGATAAGTACCTGAAGATCAGTGTCTTGAGAGCACAAATAGGCATTAATGGAACTGAGCAGCCTCACCTGGGACTCCTACTCTACCCATGGACCTTTGTGCTATATTGTGTTACTTATTGGGCCACCTTCCTGGGTCTGACCTATGTTGTAGGTCCTATGCTTTCACCCTTGTGCATCTGCAAAAGGTAATAGTTTTGTCTCTGCTTAATGTATTAATTCACTGAACTGTGAGACAAGGCAGTAAAAAGAGGGGTACGTTTTAAAGAAGGGTTTATTCAGGCTGACCACAGCTACTTTCATCCTAGAGCTTATAGGTAGATACAAAGTTCATGTAGGTTATGATGCTTGAATACTTACCTATATGTTTTGAGACTTTTACATTGAAATATCTGGTCAAAATACAGTCAGACATTACATTCCTAGNAATTGAAATATCTGGTCAAAATACCAACAACCCAGTATTTACAGTCAGACATTACATTCCTAGAGCTAAAGACTTAATTTAAGTAAATGAATGAAAGTAAGTCTTTCTGATATTCCATAGAAGTACTGCAAATACTGAGCTTTGGTGGTGGTGCTGGGGAGGGAAATAAGGACTCCGTTCCCCAAGAGCTGAGCAGCTTCTTCTGCCTCTAGGTAGTAACACCTGCAGCAGCAAAGGCTAGGTTTTTATATTTGAATCATCAAGTAATGTGGATAAATTCTGGAATCTCACCTTAAAAGAATTTCCATTGACTATACTCAAAAAAAGTTTTCTTTAGGTTAACCGTGCATCTTTGCAGTGATGGGATTTCGTATCAGTCTGCATGTTGGATTACTTACCAGTGACTGGGCCAGATGACCTTTCCAGGACAGTGTGAAGTAGTTGTGTGTGCTGTGGACAAGCTCGTTGGCTTTTGTCAGGGAAAAGGAAAGACACTACAAATACATGGGAGTTCAAGGTCTAAGGGCAGAAGGACAACCAGAACTGGTCAGCTTGTCATCTTGAAATAGATGAGGAACCCTCAGGAAAGATAAAACCAGTAGGACTTTGTGAGGTCTTGTTGTAAGTCATTGTTACTAACATGGCCCTGTATACAGTGGAGAGGGGGAAGAATTGCACGTAAAACCTAACAATTGCTGTCTAGCTTAGTTGTTCAGACTATTTTTCAAAGCTATTTATTCTAACATATTCCACTGAAATATATATTTTTAAAAAAAACTATTTTTGTATTTGAAAGCCTTTTGATTGTTTCTTAGTACTTATATACCTACAACAATGATAGGAACAATCTTTTAGCAGGGACTGTTGTGATAGAACAAGGGGTAATGGTCTTCAACTAAAAAAGGACAGATTGAGACTAGATATAAGGAAGAAATTTTTAGCAATGAAGGTTGGAGGACATTGGAAGAGGTTGCCCAGAGGGGTATTAGATGCCCCATCCCTGGAAACACTCAAGATCAGGTTGGGTGGGGCTTTGAGCCACCTGATCTAGTGGAAGTTGTCCTAACTGCAGGGAGGTTGGACCAGCTGACCTTTAAAGGTCTCTTCCAAGCTAAACTATTCTTCAATTCAACGAACTTACAATAGGGGAAAAAAGGTCTAAGCAGATCTAGTTCAAAGCCCTTGCTGGTTTGGTGTCCTGTGGCGGAAGAACTAGTCAAAAGTGAGATGCATAAAATGTATGGATTTTGTGTAATATTTGCAAAGCATTGGTAAATGCATGTATTAATCTACAACCAGATTTTAGAAAGCTAGTTGTGGCTAGACTAAAACTCACTTTTTAAATACACCCTGTAACTTCCTCTGTTTTTTGTAACAATCCTTTTTCTCTTTAGACCTAGCTAAAAAATGGTGGCTGGTGTATATATTTTAACTTGTTTTGTAGGATGTCATATAGAATGGATAAACCACCCACATTAATTCAGGGGTGAAACAAAATATTGCTTTATCAGTTTATGCCACATAAAGGGAGAAGTTAATTTTTGTTCTTCCTCTATAAATCTCTTCCATCATAAATCTCCTAAAAAAATATAACAGTGTCTTTTCTAGCAGACTAACAGGCAGCTATAAATTTGAAGAAATAAAAAATAAGCTGCTGTATTATTTTTTCAAGGCCTTACGTGTTACATGTCTTTATCTTCTAAATCCTGCAGAAGATATCCTTTGGATTTAGTTAGAATTTCGTAGCTTGTTGTTATTAGCAGGAAGGAAAAAGTAATTACACTTGAAAGCTGAGGACACCTGTTGTGAAAATCATCTGTAGACAATAAATATGGAATGTTATAACTGTTTTCAAGTGAAATCAACTTTAAATGTTGCCATTACATATGTATTTGATCATTTTGTAGAACCATCTAACTAATGTGTCTTATTTGGTGTGATGGATTTAATTGAAAAGGCATTCTGAAAAAAATAGTATTGTGGTTCCTGTAGCAAAAAAGAAAAATGAATATGCTAACTATTTAAGGAACTTTGCATCATTAGTAGAAAACCTCTCAATGAAAAATAACTGGAAGATCTCTAAGGGGTATTATAAAAAAGTTAAGTCATAATGTGATTTGTATCACAACAGAGTGGTAGATTTGTTCTGATTTCTGAATTTGGTACAACTAATCTCGGAACACTTTTTAGTATGTTCAAGTATTTTTTGTGCTTTTCAAAATGTTTTTAGCTGAGAAGCATTTTTTCAGTTTTTAAGAAAGTGAGGATTAGTTTGTAGATTCGTTGCAGACTTCACTTTCGTGGATGCTGTTGCTGAATGCAGGTAACCAAAATTTACTTACATATCATTCTTATGTCAACTTTGCACAAAAGCTTGGCCTCTTGTGAAAAAACTTTGACTCTTACTGTGATTATTAGTGCTTTATAGAACCATATAGTGATGACATACTGCATTTTATTATGTTTTTTTTCTGTAAGATAGTAAAAGAATCATGCTTGTTTCATTTCTCTTTATTTGAATGTTACCAAAATAAATCTATATTCTGTCCTTTGGAATAGATAGATATTCTGTCCTGTATTTTGTTCTTTGGACATCTCTGCTTGGTTTTGGTAGCCTTACCTCTGTGTGAGACGGTTTCTTTCTTTATGCTCTATTAGCCCTCTAGGATTTAAGAGACCTTTATGTGTAAGTGTTATGACTACCTTCAAACTCTGACTTTGATTTTAGGTATTGGAGCTGTCAGACTTGTTTTTCTCCGCTATGCTGTTTAGCATCCAGCAGCTTTCACTGAAGATTTCAGGTAATCTCATATCTAGGAAGATCAAACCACATATTTCGCAGCCTGTGAATATAAATATTAGAGGCTGACCTCTTCATAGTGCTGGAGAAGGTACATATCATAGAATCAGAGAATAATTAAGGTTGGTAGGGACCTTAAAGGTCATCTAGTTCTAATCCCCCTGCCATGGGCAGGGACATCCCACTATATCAGGTTACCCAAGGCCCCATTCAAGCTGGCCTTGAACACCTCCAGGGATGAAGCATCCAAAACTTCCCTTGGCAATCTGTTCCAGTGGCTCACCACTCTCATGGTGAATAAATTCTTCCTAATGTCTAGTCTAAGTCTGCCCCTCTCCAGTTTATACCCATTTCTCCCTCTTCTTATCACCACAAGCCTTTATGAATAGTCCCTCTCCAGCTTTCTCGTAGACCCCCTTCTGGTACTGGAAGGTGGCTATAAGATCTCCTTGGAGCCTTTTCTTCCCCAGGCTGAACAAGACCAACTCTCTCAATCTGTCCTCATAAGGAAGATGCTCCAGTCCTCAGATTATCTTTGTAGCCCTCCTCTGGACCCATTCCAAAAGCTCCATATCCTTCTTAAGGTAAGAATTCCAGAACTGGACACAGTACTCCAGATGAAGTCTCACAAGAGAGGAATAGAGGGGTAGAATAACATCCCTTGACCTGCTGGCCATGCTTCTTTTGATGCAGCCTAGGATATGGTTGGCTTATGGGCTGCAAGCACACTTTGCCAGCTCGTGTTGAGCTTTTCATCCAACAGTACCCCAAGTCCTTCACTTTGGGGCAGTTCTCAATCATGTCATCCCCCATCATGTACTGAAAATGGGGACTGCCCCAACCCAGGTGTAGGATCTTGCACTTGGACCTGTTGAACTTCATGAGGTTATCACAGCCCCACTTCTCCAGGTCCCTCTGGGTGACATCCTGGCCTTCCGGTGTGGCAACTAGACAGTCAGCTTAGTGTCATCTGCAAACTTCCTGAGGGTACACTCAATCTTGCTGCCAATGTTGTTGATGAAGATATTAAACATGTGTTTGTGTGTGTGTGAACAAAGTAGTTTGGTTTTCTTTTGGGTCAAAAGGAACTTTTCTGAAATCTACTGTAATGTGTTGCAAAATAACAATTGTTGACCATTACATGGGTAAAGATAGTCCTTGTCTGTGATATATTTAAGGAGGATGCCTACCCTCCCTCTCCTGCTCATATCTGCTTTTAAGCTTCAGTTACTGCAAATATAACGCAAAGAAAATGAGTTGCTGTATATAGAAACAGAAGGAAGAGGAGGCATAAATGTACTAGTAAATCCCATAAAACTTGAGGAATATGTAAAAGGAAGAAGTAAACAGCCATTACAAAGATGTTGTCTTTGAGATGGATGCTGCACATTTGTAAACTATGTGAGATGCGTGGTCTATTTTAATGACTCTACTGAATCCCAAGGTGGTGTTACTTCTGCCAGGACATCCACTCTGGCTGGAGCACTCATTAAGACATGCAGCTGCTCTACTTATCCAAAAGTCAGCCATGCTTTCATAAAACAAAATGATTTTTGACAAGATGCAACTTAATTCAGCCAATTGTTTTATATTAAAATTGTAAACTATGCAAATGCATTTGCTGTATGACAGCTACATTTGAAGGTTGCTTTTTGCACCTCCCTTGAGTTAATTGAGGAAACCTGGCAATAAAAGTCCTCTCTTAATGACGTGTTATCCAGGGGATGCTCCATCCTGGTGATCTTGTACCTAAGAAGAAAAATCACTCACGTTCACCAGAAATTTTCATTAAACAAACTTAAATTGGTTTCGTTGCCTGAATCTTGACTGTTCCTGCTGGACTGTGATGAATGCTACTCATTATGTCGATTAAGATTTTAGCTTTGGAAAGAGTACTACATTGGAAAATGTTTCACATTATTAGACAAAGAGAAGATAGTCGTATAAACAAATGGTAGAGATTTAATCAATTAACCATAAAATACTAGATGGTATACATAAAATCAGGCTTCTAAAGTTTTCAAATGAATGCTGAACATGGAGTGTCTTTGTACCCATTGAGAAGAAAAATTATCACTCGTGTTCCCTGCTAGCTGAAAAATGTCCCAAAATTGCATGAAGTACTCCTGCCCTCTTTCAAGATTGCTTTTTCCATTTATTTTTTTTTAAAGCAAAAGAGTTATTCTTGCCCATACAATTGTCCAAGCAGTGTTTCCAGTGGGGAACCCGTTATGAAACAGTCTGGTCTTCATTGTTGATCATGTAATATTACACCAGACTGTGAGCTCTTAACTGGGTGATTAATATATTAATATATTTGTAGAAAGATATTTTATCATCTTTCACAGAATGTTCTTGGTCATCCATACACATTTAAGTTATAGATGTTGCAGGGGGGTTTTTAAACACTTTTTAAAATTGAAAACTGGGGAAAATTGTGCAACTGTTGCTGCTTTTTTAAGTGTAGCTACCTGATCTTAAGGAAAGAGTAGTACAAAGATGCATTATTTCATACGGTATTCTGGGTCCACAGTCAGCCGAGTTTTGTGCTAATGTAGTAATTTTTGTTGGTAGTTTCTAGCTTATTAGTATTCATCCTGAACAGAAGCTTTGGCTCTTTTTTTAACTCCTCTTGCCCAATAATTCATCATAGTTTGGCTCTGTATCACTCTGGCATCTTGGACAAGAGTTATCTTTATACGTGTTGTACCTCTGCTGAAGTTAGCAGAGTAACACAGTATATTCTTGGTCAAGAATAATATCATTTATTTAAAAATAAAGCAAGTCTTTCCATATTATTGAGCAGCCATAAAACTAGAATAGGTTGTGATGTTTTTCCCTTGCAACAAGATAAACATAGTATTTTTGGAAAGTTTGAGGTGTGTAAGTATGGAGAAACTGTCTGACAAATGGCAGAAATTTGAAAGGAACATAATTGTCTCTCAGGCACAGCAGCCTAATACCAGATGAGCTGCTATTTATTTATTTTGTTATGTTTTGAAATTCAGATTAAAACTCCTTCAAGGATCATTTTGCACAGAACAAAGTGTGTTAAGCATCATCGTGTGCTAAGGCACAAATTTATTCTGTATGGATATATACAAAATTAAAAGAGTAGTTCTTTTCAGATACCACTTTCCTTTGAAAATGTGAGTCACCCATATCTTTTAGATGTAGCCAGTTATTGTATGGTCTCAGCATGTGATGGAGACCTTCTTTAACACTGGGTGTGAGTCTGGAAGCATGTACTAAGTACTGTAAAACTGGATGTAATTTGTAATTTTTTGCTCTGTATACAAGATCCTTGGATTTGAACACTAAATAAATCTTTTGCAAGATAGATATGTCTACTAACCATATATCAATATCTTCTTAGAAAACAGGAGGGCTGTCTGTGATTAATGTTATTCATGTTCACTTAAGTTTGCTTGACTTACTCTAGAACAAATTCTGACTGGTTTATAGATATGAATGTTACATGATCTACCAAGCATCATGAATGAACTATGCAGCTTTATGAAAATTGTGCCTCATCTAAGCTGAATAACTGTTCATGAATGCATTCTTAACTACACTCATGGGTGCAGATAAGCTGCAAAGAATGTAAGATTAAACTTTTCATTAGCATGATTGAGTTGTAATGGCTTAACAAGTTTCTTCCCTTCAACTAACCTTTGGTATCCATTAGTTTGGTGCATGCTATGCCTGTCAAATTGAGAGATAATGCAGTTTAGTTTCAGATTTGAACTAAGCCATGTTCCCTCACGTTTAGCTCTCACATTGAAGATTAAGCCAAACAGTGTTATCTCATAATTGAAGTGAGCTGAAAGCATGCAGGCAGATGGCTACTTCATCTTGGCATTAAGAACATGATAACTTGCTTGTGTCTGAGCCAGGAACGCTCTCTCTTAGTTCTGCTGCTGTTGCAAAAAAAGTAAAATAAAAAAAAAATTAAAAAATGTGGAACTGGAACAGCAGGTAGCATAGTGATGTGGCAGCAGTTTGCACACAAATAGTATAAAGGGGCTTTCCAGAAATGGCTTTTTTCTCTGTATAGAGCTCCAAGGCAACCTCTTTCCTTAAAGTTGTATTCTTTACACTTTTTGTTTCTTTATTTTTGTTTTTAAAGGAGAAGAGAGGTTTATATGAGATAGTTACAACAATAATGCTGCCTTTCTGGGGTCAAAGGAGCATTAGCAAAATGTTGTGTGGAGAATAGACAGTTTAAAAGCATTGAAGAAGTGGAACAGGAGAGTCCAGTGATGAAAAAGCTGGAGGAGAGTGATAGGCTTTATTCAGATGGAACTCAAGGCTGCCAATTTCTCTGACAGTAGTGAGCTTGAAATATATGCACATACTTGCCTAAACCTCAGGGTACATTTTTATCATTAATAACATTAGTACATAGCCAAGACTGTTCTGACAGCATTTGCTAGGTTTGAAAGGCCAACTCAAGGTGTTTCTCCGGCAACAACGGAACAATAAGAGTGTAGTTAACCAGCTGACCTACATGAAAAGGTTATAAGAAAATTTGTCCTTTGGTCTACTTTTCTCTATCTTTGACTCCCCACTGAAAAAGAGTATAATGAATAATATCACAAACCCAAACTTTTAATTTCTGAAGATTTTACATATTGTCTTGAAGGCTAGTTAAGGGGCTTCTTATTCTTTTGGCTCCTTGGCTATGCTGCATTTCCCATGAAATGCTCATTTCCTCTCATCCTGCTGTAACAGAGACATTCAAGGTGAGAAGCCTAGCATGTGAATAAAATCACAGGTGCCTTTGTATCTTAACAGTATCATGGTTTTTGGTACCCTTGCTTTTTTTTTTTTAATTTTTGAGAGCCAGCTCTTCTGTGGTTGGGCTTTATGGCAAAAACAATTTGAAGGAAAGTGATGTCTTTTAGGAGGCCCAGCTCAACTTTTACATTTTGTTACCAGTCTTTAAAGGCGTCATCTAACAGCTAGACCAGAGATTCTGTGTACCACTCTAATCTTTGGCTGTAGTTGGTGCCAGTTCTAACTTGGTAATATTGTTTAAGCCTATCTTTTTTTTTTTTTTGNAGTGTAACAGACATATTCAAGGTGAGAAGCCTAACATGTGAATAAGATCACAGGTGCCTTTGTATTTTAATAGTAACATATTTTTTGGTACCCTTGCTTTTTTTTNAAAACTGACAAATCAAACCCCTATGGTACTACATTATCATAATTATTTTTTAATTAATATTAACTGACTCAATTTTGACTACCTCAGTAAAAAGTGGTAGACTGTCAAGTATTTCCTATAAATTTAATCAATTTTGGAAGGTAATGCTTACTGTGGATGAAATTTAAGAACATGAGATAATCTTTTTGCTTTTGGTTGTGAAATATTCTTAGTGCAAATGAGAATAAGTTTATACTTTTCATAAAAGCTGCTATGCAATTATCATGCCTGAAAAGTATGTGCCAGGTTTGCTTCAAAATGAGTAAGATTAAAACATGCAGTTTAAAAGTGAGACGTGAGATAATGTACATTAGTAAATCTATAAATTCAAGTCATCTGTATGCTCCTGGGAGACCCAAGAGTGGGATAGATATCAATTTCTCTGCACGAAATAGGCTTCTTCAGAAATTATAGAATAGGAACTATGTAGTATCATGTGTTGTATTCCTTTCTTTACCTTTTGGTTGATAACAGTCCAGATTTTGGGAATGTGATAGATCACTTATAAAACTTTGAGGTCAATGATGTGTACAATGGTTTTAACAAACCTTCAAGGAAATTCCATAATGATGTTTCTTTTGGAAGTAATGAGTTACTTCATATGATAGCAGTGTGAAGGATGGTTGAAGAGGTTTTGTTTATTGTGATGCATTTACCATTGGGGTTTATTTTAGTGTTTGAAATCCTGTTTGGATAGTGTTCAGGGCTTTTGCATTTATTTCTGTTATGTGACTTCCAAAACCAATTTTGGTGTTGCTGGCAGAAACTTTGTGTATATTACAGAACTTTTCATGCGTTTTTTGTTTGGTTTTTTTTGTTTGTTTGTTTGTTTGGGGTTTTTTTTTAAAAAAGTCTAAAGAAATCAGTTTTATAAGGAAGAAATAAAGCAGTTTCAAAGGATTCTGACGAGATCAATGTCAACCATAAGTGTACAATAAATGACATTCAGCAATATTGAGGAACTAGTCAAGTGACTTTTGAAAGCAATAAGCAAGAACTATGAGAAATGCTAACCACATTAGAGACGCAGGGTCATTATTTTTTTTTAATAGTAACAATGAATAAACTATTAATTGTAGATATCCTGAATGTCAGTCAACAGATTGTTCATTTTTTCCATCAGGATGCATATCTTTAGATAAGTAATTTACCCTTACCCTTTGACTTTTTAGCAAGAGCATATATATGTATTCTCTGACTTGTGCCACTTCACATATCAAAAAGTAAATTTTTTTTTGTGTTTCTTTTTTCCCTAGACAGCAAATACATAAAAAAGGTCATTATTTTCCGATTGAAAATGCTGAAAAGGTAGAATGAATTACTTACTTTGGAGTACTCATGGTAGAACCAAGACTCACGTAAGGCACAGGGCCAAATTTTCACCATTGTCATATGTCTTTCTTCCTAAATGACACACATTTTTTAATGAAATGTAAACTCAAAATTCTAACGAAGTCATTGATAACATGTTTTCTTCATGTGATCTTCTAATATGCAGTTGTACCAAGAACCGCACAGACACAATAAGAACAATAGAGCATAATAAATCTCCCTGCTTTGAGAAGGAAGCAAGTATAATATTTAAAACTAAAGACAAGCTTTAATAGACACATAGAACACAGAAAATTAATTCTGAATATAGAAAGATTACTTATAGCCATGATTTTGTTGAGAGTTGGAGATGTATGAATACATTAGAGGGTTCGAGATTCCATACCTACTTCAAACTGTATCTTTGAAAGAAATAATCCTAAAATTTACCTATGTGAAGTAAAGAACTTGAGACTTCAATCCCTTTACCTTTCAAAACCAAGTCTTAGTCATTATAATTACGTGCAAAACTAACATAAACTCACAACTGGGGCTCTTCGATGCAAAGGCCAGGAAACAGGAAACGCTAGTGTCTGGAGTTCTGACGTTGAGGCATTTCTGTGCTTATGATGTCAGCATAAGGTGGTAGGTTGGTTGAGGTCTGTAACCTCAGTACGTGTGCTTACAACTCTTATCATTTCCATTTAGTAGGGTAGAGTGGTACAATTTTAAGTATCTATCCAATATTTATGACAATAGGACAAAAGAAATCTTATTTGTCTAAGGAGCAGTATTTTTTTAACACTCCCCCACAACCCAAACAGTAAGTAAGATTATTAAAGAATAAAATACAATTGGCAGTTTAGAAGGTAGTCTTCCACTTTTACTGCAAATCATAGAATTTATTTCTTTCCAGCTGCCAACTGAAGAACATGTACTGTGTGGGCTGCTTACAAATGGTACTCTTACCTGAACAAGTCACTTGCTGCAAAGCTGAAGTTCAGGCTTGATTTTAATGACAAGAAAGAGTCAAAAGTAACTATATATGATTTTGTGTGCATAAAGAAATTAATATATTTAACATATTAACATGAAAAGTCAAATTTAGGCTTACCATCTCATTATTAGCTGATGTGGTATGACATGTAATCCATCTGCATCTGAATCACACGTTGAATTTAGTGTTGGCCTTAGTTAAAATGATTTTTAGTTTTCAGTGAGATACATCTAACCAAATACCAAATACAAGCATGTTTAAGTTGGAGATATAAAACAAAGTTCTTATGAAACTGGAAAATGATTTGGCTCTGTTCTTCAGAAACGCTGACTATGAAAGCTGAGCTCTGAGCATTTTCAGCAAGTATCAGTGAGTGAAGTTCTCCCTTGGCACTACAGAGTGGTTTTATCTGTTGAAGTTGAACAGAATTTGGTAGTATTGTGAACTTACTGTTTTTCATGCTTACTGGGACACCAAATATAAAACCAACTAAGCATCTAGCAAAATGAGAGGATTTGTAGGGTGTAGGAGAAGCTCTGTATCAGGTGAATGTGGCTGCTTCCCCCATATGTGATAGAGACATACATTTGTGTGGTTTATTGTTGCTTAAGTGGTTGTCAAATTATAAGAAGTGCTAAATGGCATGCCTAGCTATAAGATTGCAAAGGGGATTTTCCTGTCAGCATGGAGATTTTTTTCATCCCACAGACAATTTTGTGACTGTTATACTTTAATTTTAGCCTGTCTTTCATTCAATATCTGACTACATTAATCATTCTGTAAAATGAAAATGAATGCAGTAAAGGGTTGTTCACTTAAGACTGAAATTCATATAAAGAAATGTGTACTGTGCTTACACTTTGTGTAGCAGAACAAGCTTAGGAAGACAGTGTTATGTAGTAAATTATTAGAGTGCATTACCTTGGAATGGTAAATTGGCATAAATTACTCAATGTACGGAACATACAAGCAAGACATAACTTGTAATTTGTCTGTTGAGAATGGCAAAATAAGTAGTTGTAATAGTGAAGAAACTGTAGAAATCAATTCACCTAAATATGCAGGCATTCCTCTGAAATCTGCCTGTTCTGTCACAGTAGTAAGACTTGTGTTGGACAATAATATTTTGGTGTAGCACTGTCTGTGTACAGTTGATGTTGGGTGCTAATCTAGCTTCCCTTTCCATCTAGTAGAGTTGTTCTGTCAAAACTACAGAAGGGGTTAGAATGAGCTCAGCTATTAGCCGCTCATGTTAGTCAAGCAGTCTTTCAGGACTTGTACAAGGTATGCAAGATAAAAGGTGAGGTTTCATACTAAGGGGCTGTTAACTAGTGGCAACCACCATATCTGACTGAAATAGTACCCATTTCAGAAGGTTTTTCTAGGTTTGTCCAAAAGACAGTAAGTGTTTTGGGAAGAACTGTGGAAATTAGGCTGACCAAAGAGTGACATTTATTACACTTACATTTGGCTTTACAGAAAGTAGAAAGTACTTCAGGTTTTCTGCTGGAGTATAGGAATACAATTATAAATGCTTTGTGTATGGACACAATGTGTCATGTGCTCAAGAAACATCTGGATTTTAGTGTACTAAGTGTCTCCAGTGGAAGAAATGCAGCTTTTAAAAAGAAACCTTCAATGTTCTAATGAGCTGGATTTTCACTTATTTCATTCTTTCTGCAAACAAATGCTGTCTGACCTTTTTGCTTAACTATATCTTCATCTCCATTTCAGTTCAAAACCTTGTGCTTTCATCACTTGTGCCAAAACTTAATACCATCACAATAAAAATTAACAAGAATTCTGAACAAGGTTACTATAGTTTTTTTGTCTCTTGTTAAATCAGGCTTTAACAACCATCTAGTAGGCTGTGTATGAATATGTTGATGTAGAGGTGAAATGCTTCAGCAAAGATTTCATTTCTGTCTTCATATCACAACGTATTGCATTATTGTCTTGAATAACAAGGCAGAAATATGCTTTAACAGTCCCACGTATCAGTTTTCCTCCAAGTCCAAACTGAATAGTATTATAAGTTTTGGAGTCCTTGTTACAGCAAGGAAACAGTGCCTCTAAAGTATGCTAATAATATTTGCTCTTGACTTTCAGATGAATGACAATGTGCTTGTTTGAGAGAGCATCCTAAAATAGCTTACCAGGGTAGTATGCATGTTAATCAATCACTGTGTTGCTGTCTTTCACATATAAGCTGAAAGATGCCAGAGTGCTGTTGAGATGCTAAGGGTGGCGTGAGTAGAAGGGAAGGATAGAGCTATCTGGACATGATCACATCTTAGTGAAAAGCTGTTCAGGGCTTCTTTCTTAAGACATCATTAGTGTTTCTGCAGACAGCTGATTTAAATGGCTTCTGGTACTGTGGAACTGGTTGTCTCATTTGTGTTAAGATCCACTGAAACTATGGAAAAGTGAGTTTGTGATGAAACACTATCAGAGAGTTAGATCGTAGGCATTATTTTAAAATAGTTTCATTTTCCTTCTACCTTGATTTATCTTCTTAGCTTAATTTTCTGTCTCAGTACTTTAATTACTTTTCTGAATTTTACCAAAAAGGCTGGGGATGAAGTAAGAGACCTTTGTAGAATGAAACTATAACTTTATCATGCTCATCTATGGAATGGTTAGAAAAACACCCCATATCCTGCAGCATTAATAAAAATCATAAATTCAGAGTCTTAAACACAGTGTTCCTAGATAGCAGCACTCGGTGATGGGAGATCACTAGAAGATACTGATGGAGATCTTAGAAGTAGCTGTGCAATGCACAGAGCTAGGTAGGAATGAGATCCACAGCTGTCACAGTGGAATGTTTTGTCTTGGAAATGGAGAAAAGTTGGGTGGTAGCCAGACAACTAGAGATCAGATGGACCATATTGTACCAAAGAATGATGCCATCCCTCTAAACATACACATACATGAAGATGATTTTGCAGCCCTGGGCAGGCTTTAAATAATTGGACAATCTTAAAGGGGTTATTTGAAACAGTTGGGAGATTTTAACTTACTTTCTAAATATGGCAATTCTGTAACAAAAAGAAGTGACCTGGCAGAGACTTTTTTTTTGTAATTTTGATTATTGCCCAAATCCAGCTACATCCGGACCTTCCCTCCACTCCGTCTCCCTGCTCCCCATCTTTCCTACCCTTTGTATACATACATTCTCAAAAAGAAAAGTAATACTAATAATCCTATCAAACCCCAAATTCACGTATTGTTGCTTTGTGTCCGGCAGTGTTCCCACTAAAGGGTGTGGGTTGTAGATGAACCTATAAATGCCTATTTTGTGAACAAAATCAATATTTCTCTTTCCCCCCCCCCCCATTATTTTATCTCACAAACATCAGGCTCATATATTCAGTATACCATATCTAAGCTGACCTTCAAGAAGATTTTAATACCTTATTCTCAGGACTTATTTTGTTATAAACTGCTGTTGCTTCATCTGTAATCGCATTCCCACTATATTCTTTTATTTAGTATGTATGTAAATCACTTAAAGACTATTAGGTTCTTAGTGACATTAGCAGTTATCAAGACAATGTTCCTAATGATTAAAGAGATTAAATGATGAGCAAATGCTTTTGAGTTGTTGGGGATTTTCTTATTTATATTCAAGTATGTTTGTTTTTATTGTGGTAGCCAACTGAGAGTGGGAGTTTAGAATTGTAGAAAAATAGTTAAACAAGTGAGTGCTTTAAGACAAGGATTGATATGGTGGCTCAGCCTTGCCTTCCAATGTGGGTGAATCCATATTTTGACAGTTCAAACACCATGTATGAGCAAGCATTCTCAGTGGATGATCTAGTCATGGTGCAAAGTCTCTTGATTAATATGACTGTATATGTTTCCATGAGTACTCTTTAATAGCATAGCCAAAAGCTGAATTCTAAGAACCTAATTTGACCCATATCATGTATAGAGTTTCAACATGATTAAAAAAAGAAAACATAGAGCCTTTCTGTAGTAGACCTGTGTTCTTAAAGTGTGACTTAATGTCTTCCTAATATCTTAGAAGTACTATAAACTCCCAGGAAAAACCTTTTAATTCATGTTATAATTTATTTTTTACAAAACAATGCTTTTTTAAAAACTTCATTTTGAGATTATAAAGGCTTCACTTCAAATACGTCCTGTGGCAATACAGCCCTGTAAGAAGCATTTTAACACCCCAGGGAATATAATTTATTCCAGAAAATAATCCACTGAGTTTCAGAAGTATGCCATGACTAGCTTTTATTAAAGGCACATTCAGGGTACATGGCTATTCTGCTATGTTACTCTGTATTAATGGTTAACTTGCAAAGTAAATAATGTCTTTATCTTTCTCTATGTATTCATCAGGGTATTGTGCTATGTCTAGCTTATAGAATTTGGCTCTACTGCATCCATTCATCTTCTACTTGTCATGCAATGTCTAGTACAAGGGTAATTGATAAAGAAATGTGAACTCAACTGAGTAAGATATATAGAGTGATCATACTCTGAAAAATGCGTATGATGTTATGTTTTAATAATAAATATATTTAAAGAATGATCTGTCACTCTGGATGACAGATGGCGTTTCTCGGTTGGTGCCTTGAGGAAGGCTACTACAGCTATGAGATATGAATGAGTGGATTAAACTGTAAACTATATTGGGATCATAAGAAGGTAAAGGTTTTAGTTATTTGTTTTACATATTGACTCTGAATTTCAGAGGGGAGAAACATTTGCAGATAATCACATCAGATATAAGTCAATGAAAAACTGTCTCCATGGACAACAGAGATAATCACATCAGATGTAAGTCAAAGAAAAACTGTCTCCATGGACAACAGAGATTGTGTATTATCTGGAATAAGTATGCCTTCCTCTAAATGAGTAAGCTGTGTCTCTTTTATCCCCCTCAGAAAGGACTTTCAGGTATATGATACCCTGTAGAATGTGATAGCAGTCCTCTTCTCTGAGTATTTGTTGCTTGCAAGCCAGCTGGAACTTGAAAAAAATAATTTGAAAATAGTTTCTGATAGTGTGTAGGAAAAAACTTAAATGTGAAAGTGCTGGTAGGAGATCAGGAGAGATACACAGAGACTAATATAGCCAGCGAATGAATTGTTTATTACAGAGCATCAGAAGCTTTTATAGAAAAGGCAACAGTACAAGTGACCGGTATGTAAATCTCTACTTTAGTATTCGTTAATACTATGTGTCCATGCAAATACACTAATTTTCTGATTGGTTAGTATCTCCAACAAGAATAATTGTTCGTTAGTACAGTTTTGCATGTACACCACGTATACACAAGCACAGAGTCTTTCTTATCACATCAGGGAGGTATCCAGGCTGGTACTCCCTAAATCTTCTCAGGGCCCTCGCTTCTTGACTGTCCTTGGTGTCTGCTACTCCTCAGTGCATTAGCTCACAGACTGGATAGTTCACATGGCCGTTTTCCAAGAGAAAGTCCTTCAGCATTCCAGCATGAAAGTGCTCATCTGACATTATGGGGCTTACATGCTTGTACATTTGTATATTTGTCCTATTTGCCTCTAATTGATTGTTGGAATATTCAGAATGGATTTTGAGCATAAGACTACGTTGGGAAGAAGTTAATAAGGCTATAAACACACAAAGTATGCAGTCTGAAGAAGTAGTCAGGAAGAGCACATATCATTTTTTCTTAAATTCTATTATTTGACTTTCAAAAATAATATTGAACTTTTACAATTATTTGACATTCTGTTTTTTGAAGCTGATTTGAAACATTTCCCTCTGCTATGCCTTTTGCATGCCAGTTTCTTAACTGCTACTGTTACAGTTCTGGATATGTTCTAGATTTTTTGGTTTGTATATTAAAGTTTATAGTTTTTAAAGCATTTTTATTGCTATTATTTATTTTTAAAATCCATGGATCTTGACTATTCAGTCTATGAACAAGCAGATCTGTAAGTAGAACCAAGAAAACCATATTCATAGGTACAGTTGCAAAACTAAAACTGTGATTGTGGGATTTTTTTGTACCAAAACTGGGGGGGGTGGGGGGTGGGGTTGTATTGAGAGAAACCCTAGCAAAAAAAATCTAGTTGTTAAAACAAACAAAAAATTCTACTGAAGTGGTATAATTTAAGGGTAGGGAAGGGATGTTATCACTTTCAATGGCGACCAAATGTATTATATTGGACAGGAGATGTCTTTTTGGAAAGAAATGCATGTTCCTTTCTTTAAAACTTGCAGTGGCTGTTTGGACCTGCAGGTGTCCAGCTGCTTAACATCCCTCAGGGGCAAGTCCAAGGGACTGCAGAGGTCAAGCTCCCTATTACTTGTAGGTAATTAATCTTTTTTGCTCAAGGGAGCAGATATCCTATAAGAGTATTGCAGCAAATTTTATCAAAACATACCTGTAAATGTCCATGTCAGTTGTACTAAGGAAAACATCAGTCATAGGCAAGAAAATGATAGAAAACTCTGGGAGAGTTTTCTCAAGCTGTGTGGGAGGAAATTTTTCTGTTGAAGCTCTCATTTTTTTTCACCTTGTCGGAACACACAGGCAGAGGAAGCTGTCCTGAGTATGGTAAGCTTGATGCAGAGCTAGAGATACAGGGACAACACAGCAGTAACAAGCCTATATATATTTCAAAAGGGTCTTCTGCTGTAGGTAGCAGAGCTTCAGGTGGTGTTTGAGTATGCTGTTTTAATGAAAAAGAGGAGAAACATACCTATTCTAGATACGATTTCTATTTAATTCTGGATTCTAAAGAAAATGGTGTTCACAAAACAAAAGAGAAAAAAAAAAACAAAACAAACAAACCAACCCAAAATCATCGATGTTTTTAAGCCTGAGAGAATATAATGCTGGGCTCAATAACCTTGTAGCTACAAAGCAGTAATACTGCTTGCTTAGGTCGTTGACTCTAGTAAAAGTAGCTCTTAAGATTTGTTGTTCTGCCTGTATTACAAGACTGCATTTGACTGTTAACAAAATAGAAAGCAAACTTGTTCAAGGCTAAATTGTTTTCTAATTGTTTCAGTTAGGTCAAAGATTATGATATAACAAGACTCTTGGAAAAGCTATTCCAATTCTTAATTGTTCATCTAGTGGGTTTTCTTGGCTTACCTAAGTTTCCCTTGTTCCAACTCATAGTTTTCTTCCTTTTTATTCCAGACTGGAAGATGATGTAATCTGTATTCTCTTGCAGAAAGACTATCTTTCAGGCTGTGAGGTATATTCTTTTTCCTTACAAATTATGCCTCTGAAAGTCTTTCAATAACCTTGCTTCAATGTGTTAAATTCTCTCTAACTACTCCACTTCTTTGAGGTGTGACACCTCAAACTGTATAATACCATTCTAGTAGCTTTGTTAGTGGCTGGTAAAAAAGAAAAGTTACCTAAGTGTCTTCTAGGCTGTATTTCACCTTGTGTATCTTGTCATGATGGTGGACTACCTCAGTCATATTACACATTAATTAGGTTTACCTGGGACCGCTTATAACTTTTGATCCTAAAGGCCTTTCACCTAGACACTTGTACTGTGGTGTTGCTATAAAGACTAAAACTTCCTTACGTTTGCAACTCATTGAAGGTATAGATGAAAGGGGTGGTTTGTTTCTTTGTTGGTTTGTTTATTTTCCCTAGTCACTTCAACTTAAGATCCTTTTGCATTTTAGTTTTATTTTGTTCTCCCGTCTAATTCCAACCCTAAATGTCAATAATGAAAAAGCTAACTACTGTTTGGTGTAGGACAGACCTTTCAGATCTGCCTGTGGTGAATCATTTTGGGTAGCTACTTCAGTATGTTTTTTTCCAATCTGTATGGATGTTCTTTATAATAACCTCATGTTGTGACTGAATTTTGAGCAGGTCGCACATGTGGCAACATCAACAGTTTGCGAAACATAGAGACAAAACCTCAGCTGCTTCTCTCCTCTTCTGAAGATGTGTTGCTTGTTTCATTGAAGGAAGCTAGACTAATGTAATATGATTGTTCTTGATAAAACTGCATCTTATTTATTTATTTACTTCAGTATTTTTTATGAATCTAAATTCATATGGATGGTCTGCAATATCTTCATTTCCCCTAAAGCCTTTTTTTAAAAAAAAAAGAGAGGCCAGTGCCCAGTGTGTTCACTAATTTTTATTGTGAATAACTTAAATAATTTACTGAAAAAAAATCTCAGAATATTCAACACTGGATTTCATCTCACCTAAAACATTTTAAAAAACATTGAACTCTCCAAGATGTTCTTCTACCATTTTAGCTGTGATCTTATCCCTTTGCCCTGGTATAGAGTAAGCCACCTCATTGCAAGTTAGCTGTCTAATGAAGTCAGGCAGAGAAATGTTAATCTTTGTCCTCAGTGTTTCTTGTTCTGTAGTAGTTTATATTGAACTAAAGTGCTCAGCAAATTGGTATAGAAGTTATCTGGAATAGTTCTGGGTTCAAAACTTAAGGCCAATACTCAGATAGCTGTAGTTTTTTTAACAAACTTTGCTTAAAGATGCAGATGCATACCAAGGGACAAAACTTGAATTTGAGGTTTTGCTTCCTCCTTTTNGCTCCCAGTGTGTTCACTAATTTTTATTGTGAATAACTTAAATAATTTACTGAAAAAAAATCTCAGAATATTCAACACTGGATTTCATCTCACCTAAAACATTTTAAAAAACATTGAACTCTCCAAGATGTTCTTCTACCATTTTAGCTGTGATCTTATCCCTTTGCCCTGGTATAGAGTAAGCCACCTCATTGCAAGTTAGCTGTCTAATGAAGTCAGGCAGAGAAATGTTAATCTTTGTCCTCAGTGTTTCTTGTTCTGTAGTAGTTTATATTGAACTAAAGTGCTCAGCAAATTGGTATAGAAGTTATCTGGAATAGTTCTGGTTTCAAAACTTAAGGCCAATACTCAGATAGCAGTAGTTTTTTAACAAACTTTGCTTAAAGATGCAGATTCATACTAAGGGACAAAACTCGAATTTGAGGTTTTGCTTCCTCCTTTCCTTGCAAATGAGATAATGCGGCAGTACCTGGTAGAGCGGAAAACACTGAGTGTTTGTCAACCAGAAGACCATTGCCTGCCACTAAAGGTGCTTGAATGCAACCCTGGCTTGTACCAATGCTTGCTTTCCTGCATGAGGAAAATAGTTTGTTGCAGAAGGGCAATGTGGTATGAGAATTCATTCTGAGCTGTTTTCCTGCCACTTAGAGTGGATACTTGTGTAGTATTAATGTCTAATATAATTGATATTGCATGTCTTGAGCTGTAATAGGAGTGTCATGGGGTGTATAAAAAGCAGCCCCTGATATCAGAGCTGTATGTGGACAGTACTTTTTTAAAAAATAAACTTTTCAGACTTAAAAAGTTAATATTGATTCCCTCACACAAGTCTCAGAACAGACAAATGGGTCCTCTGCTGATAAGCACATCATAACATCTTGATGTTATATATTTACAGCTGCCTTGCACTTTTTTCCCCATTAATAATGAAGTTAAAGCTGCATTCTGATTAATTCTCCTGATCCCCAATATATTCTCAAGATAATTTTGATAGTTACAGAAATGCTCAAGTGGTATCTTAAATATTCTTGATGGTGCTACTTAGAAATTACACCATTTGAGAGGGGGATCACAGAATCTGGTTTTGAAATTAAAAAATGAAATCTACTTGTTAGCCAAAGCACAAACATGGATGCAAACAGCAATCCATATGTCATCCTGATCTTTACTAAAGAAAGTGATCTTAGTTTAAAATCTTAATATTCTGTCTTTTTGTTGTTGTTGAGGAAAACAGTCTCTCACTTGAGAGAACTTAGAATTCCACAGAGGCCATACTTGAATTTTTGTCATTGATTGTATTATGTAGATGCAATTGTCTGTCAGTGTTTCTCAGCTATCCCAGGTCTAAGGTTTTAAACTGGAATGCAACTGGCATAGGAAGACTTACAAATGTCATAATCAAGAAATATGAATGTGATTAAAGTAGTAATTTCCTTTGACAGGCATATCTTACTTATGCATTTCACTTTCACTGTCAGTATGGAAATGAACAGAGCAATATATATTCATAAAGTACTGTGCAGTCATATTCTAAGATTTTTTTGTAGCTCTTTTCTCACAGCCTCTTCTGAAGAATAACGGTCTCTTACTTTCAACAACTAATAAACCAAATTGTTTTGTTTTCCTTTTAAAGTGAAGAACTACACTTCCTTCTGGTGGTTAAAAATTTGGTAAGAATTGCATTTCTGTTTGAAGCTGTTATTCCCTGGAGCTGGGGACAATTCTCTATGGGGACAACTCTGACTCTAAACCTAAACTTAACCTAAGCCTAATCCTAACTCTAAGGGGTCCCTGCAGAGAGTTGTCTCTGCAGAGACTTGTCCCTATGGAGGGTTGCCCCTTTCTGTATACTTGAACAGAAAATATTCAGCATACTTGGGGGAAAATGGGGCAACTGTTACTCCATCCATAAAGTGTAATGCTAGAAATCTCCTGTCTCTTTCATTTCAGTCATGATTTTGAATGTCTTATAGTCTGAAGTACTCAATGAGATATATTTGCTGTTGTTTGAGGTCTGGGTTTTTGCTTCAAGGAATAAAAAATCAGTCTGAAAATCTAGAATCATTCAGTTGGGCTCATCAGTTTTAGATTCCTTGAGGAAACTGCTTCTCCTGTTCTGTAGTGAAGTTTTAGCTCCCTAAAATACAGTTCTCAACACCTGCAGTTGTATTTAAAATATAAAAGAATGAGATGCCTAATGCGGTTTCATGTGCTTTTTGTGTCCGTCCCCCCAGGATTTGGAGGCTGCTTTGCATTTTTAAGTTGATGTGCTATAAAGTAAACATTCTTCATTTGCTTATGAAATGTCAGTCCTATAAAATCTTTGATGCAAAACAATGATGATAGTCTTTGCTTTGTTTCCAAATGATAGCTTTAAAACCCGTAATTTTAAACCACCTGCAGTTAGAGTAAATACTAGTTTCACAGTCTGACCTGATGTTAGGTTTTACTTTCATGTACATGTTTTGATGTACTTCTCTTTCTTTTTCCACAGAAATGGCAGAGATTTTGGTAGTGACTCCCTGCATATGGTTTGTTGATTTGTTTTTTCCTCTAGTGCCTACTTTTAGTGATGTGCCAGACACTGTTGAGCCAGCTGACCCCAGAGAGAAGTAAATTTTGGAATCTAACTTGAATAGAGAAGCTGAGGAATTTTAAATTTTTATATATATAAAACTATGTTAAGCGATAAAGAACTTATCTGTTGTTATTTATTTAGACCTTAATAGCAACATAATATTTGAATGGATTTATTTGGCCTGTATTTTTCCTTAAATGATCAATAACGTAGCATTTAAACAATGCAGCGTGCAGGTCATATTATTAAAATCAATTAGACAAATTTAGAGCTAACTATTTTCTTCTTCATGGTGAAGTCTTATATATCCTTGTATGAATTAAACAAAAATTGTGTGCTGATTATAGAAACTGATTAGGCAAAAATAAAATGCCTGTCCAACCTACTCAGGCACCATCTTCTATCAGAAAGATTATAGTTCATCTGTCTAACTCTGCAGTCATGCCACCCTTTTCAGAGAAAGCTGGATTTGCCTCTGAAAATAAACACCTGGAAACTAGAATCCAACAAACAAAAAACCCAACCATCCAACACACAGTTTCAAATAGGCTATACTTTTTCTACTGCTCAAAAAACCCCAAGGGAAACAGCAGTAATTTTGTGCAGTAAAATCATTGGTTTTTTTATTAAAACAAGAATATTTTGCTGGAAAAGGATTTATTTTAAATTTCACTTTTATTAACTCCAGAACAAATTTTCTTCACAAAAAAGTGTAGTTCAAGCAATATTATATAATGTGTATACTTTCTCTCAGAAAATTTTAGGTATATTTATGATAATCTGTAACTAAAGGAGGTGCTAATTGTCTTCACAAAAGCTAATGATTTTACTTTTAAAATAAACTAATAACTGCAGATTTGTTCGTGATCCTGCTGAAATTAGAGATTTTTTCTATTTTTATATCCAGGCTTGGAGAAAATGCCTGCTTTCAGATTATTTCTGTGGAGTTTTTTAGGTTTTTTTTCTGTTAACAAAGTGGCAGGAAGCCAGTAAAAATAACCCTACAGTGAGGCTGTAACCTGCATGCCTCACTGCAAAAAAATTAAACAATTGAATAGATAGGTATTGCTTTGTGAGCCTCAAACTTTGGCTTCATTGTCAAAGCCAGCAGGATGCATTCCAAACAGTTGTCTAGTAAAAATAAGCCAGGTCAAATGAAAACAAGCGAGTTGCAACCTGGAGAGGTTGATCCTTTGGTGGCTCTCCAGGTCTCTGTGGTATTTCTTGATGTTGTTAGGACCATATTTCCTCCATTTTCTCTTCTCCTGTTGTTAGCACTTATTATTTGTAGGTTCCCAATTGCTGTGTGGAATCAGTTCTTTGTTCTATCAGATGCTCTGGCAGTGTCTACCTTGCAGCCTTTCCCTGCTTCTAGCTCTTTCTACATTTTGGCCAACATAGCAGGGCAAAGGAATAGATGATTTTCTGCGGTTTTCAAATCAACCTGCTCTGGTCTGTTAATATTTGCTTAGACTACATGTAGATTGTATGTTCTTTTACTACAGAGTTTCTTAACGGGTTGTCATTTGCCTTCATTAATTTGGAGCCTACATTAAGGATACAATCTGTGTCTAGAAATGTTCTCAAGTATTGTAACATAAAACATATTTGGATAGAATAAAGTTCCGGTAGATAGCTAAGAGTTCAACATGATTCTTCCATCATAATCTTTCAGTATTAAACAGTCTACTGTGATTTAAGTTCCTTCTCAGCCAGGCAGTGTGTCTGTATGTGCAGGTAATTCCAGGTTTAAAATTAACTCCAGTTGTCTTGTAATGTTTTACAAGAGCTTTTGAAAAGAGCTCTTATGAAGAGCTCTTATGAAAGAGCTTTTGTTGCTTTTTGATATTGCCTTTTTGGCAACAAAATGAGCAATAGGATGTTTTACTTTAATTTGGAAGTGAAATTATTAGTTGGTAGTCTATTAGTTGGTAGTTGACATAACAGTACTGAAGGAAAAGTTAGATCACTGGGCATAAAACCATTGTATTACAACCCTGCCATTAATGTTTCAGTGGCTGAATATCCATGTAATGGGGATGCTATTGCATTTCAAGATATACTGAACCAGAGAAGTCCAAATGTTGTATTGAGACATTGGCAGCTAAATCCCTTTGTGAAGCCCATTGTCCCTTCTGAAGTACAATAGAGGGAGATAAGATTGTTTTTGGAGCATATCACTTTTGTTCCTTTGCTTCTGTTATTTACACCTGTATGTTTTCTGTTTTAACCCCTTTTGTGTACTATATTACGCTTGTTATTTTCATTATAGTCTAACCTTCTCATCTTTGCAGGCAGAAAAGATCAACAACAACAAGATGATGAAAGGGCATCTCCAAAGAAACAATCAGGTCACCCACACCTCTCTCTTGCTTCTGAAGAGAGGTTGCTATACCAAGCCCATGGTGGTTTTACGGTATCAATAAACGTGAGGTAGTTTTAACTCTTGTTATTCTTAGTGAGATTTTCTCTATGCAAATATATTTGATGGAGGTTGTATGTGATAGTATGTTGGCTGTGTGGTTTTTACCTGAAGTCAAAGAAGTTACAAAGTCAATATCTTAATTTCATAGTTTTATTTCATTTTATGTGAGTGTATATATATCATAGAATAGAATCATAGAATGATGTAGGTTGGAAGGGACCTTAAAGATCATTTAGTTCCAACCCCACTGCAATGGGCAGGGACACCTCCCACCAGGTCAGGCTGCTCAAGGCCCCATCCAACCTGGCCTTGAACACCTCCAGGGATGGGGCAGCCACAGCTTCCCTGGGCAACCTGTGCCAGTGCCTCACCACCCTCATGGTGAAGAAATTCCTCCTTATGTCTAGTCTAATTATGCCCCACTCCAGTTTACACCCATTGTTCCTCATCCTATCACTACAAGCCCTTGTAAAAAGTCCTTCCCCAGCCTTCTTGTAGCCCTTTAGGTACTGGAAAGCTCTGGGAGCTCTAAGGTCTCCCCAGAGCCTTCTCTTCTTCAGGCTGAGTGATCTCAGCTCTCTCAGCCCGTCCTAGAATCACAGAATCACTAGGTTGGTCAAGTCCAACCATTCCTCTCTGCCACTAAACCACGTATTTGAGACACAGCAGAGGAGTTCCAGCCAGACACCTTCACCTGGTGACCCTCATCATCACCCCTGACACATGGAACTCTCCCCAACTCGCACACCCAGTAGGTGCCACTTTGTGGCATGGGAGGTGCAAAAAATGGTGTCTGATTGAGGAACAATATATTCCTACACTATGGACTTTGCTTTATTTTTCTGTAAGCATAAAATAATTACATGGTGAATTTCCATTCATTCAGGAAAGACTACTTCTGCATGTAGACTGTAACCTCTCCAAGTTATGTTACGATCACTTCATATAACTTATTATTATGCTGTTACATATAGGCTGCCTGTTTTTTTTTTGTAACAATTAATTTCATAAGTCTGTTATTAATATAATTTGTTAGAAATTGATCTCAAATGTCCAAATGTATTGAAGTGTGTGGTGGATGCAGGCACTGCAACGTCAGCATTGAGTTTGTGTTGAGAATGTGCCATTCATTCAATTGCTCTTGTGTGCTTTAGATTTCCAGTTGTTGGTGGTTGTCCTGGTTTGAGCTAAAACCAGAATAAATTCCCACCTTAACTTTTCATTTAATAGAAGGAAAATGGAACATCCTTCTAATAAACACATACAACACATTCTGTCAACCTGCATCTTTAGACAGTAGCCTTTATGGTAGTATACAGGTGCAGTGAGGAGTATTCTAAAGAAATGAGCAGATATAATTTTTATATTTTATTTTGCACCAGGGTAGTAGAACTGTGTCAGGGGACTAAAACCATGAAACATAAAGTGCTTTGTGTGCAGCCCATCTCACTTCCAAAGCTACTGTTTTATAGATTTTGAGTGAACTTCAGGAGAGTTCTGTTCTACATTCCTGTTATATTGGCTGAGAAAAGGCTTTGCTGTGTATTAATAAAATATTTAAATTTTAAGAGCAGATAACTCAGGCCTTTAATTTGGAATTTTGTATGAGAAAAAACCAAACACTATGGAAAGAAATAACTTCTATTTTCCTTGCAACCAAAGTTTCTGTGGGTCGATATGGTCTGCAAGGAAAATACAGTGATATTTTCATTGGCTTGATTCTTGTTCCACTTACCTTGGCTACCTACCTTGCAGTGTTCATGTAAGAAAGTGCTTCTTCTCTTCCTGAAAACTTGAAAACTTTAGGAAAACTCTAGCATTATAGTTACCAACTTGTATCCTGTTTGCTGTTTTGTACAAGATAGATGTATTTAAACTCCCACTTTTCCTCTAGTGAATTTTGTGTATTCCTGCAGTAAAATAAGAGAAAGTGTTTAAGTGTTTTCTAGGTACGCTGCTCTATGATTTCGTTTTGCCCTTAATTTCCAGGAAGAAACATTAAATGCAAATCATTTTTCTTTATTTGCAATAGGTCAAACTAATTTAGCTAAAGATCACACCCATCTGCATAAAGATTATTGTAAACACAATGAAATTCAAAGGTCATTTATGTGACTGAAAGCAGATCAAAGGTGTTTTCTGTGCTATTTTAATCCAATTCAGAGAATTGTAATGACTTTAGTAAAGGGTGAAAGTCCAAGGCTTATTCTTGCTGTTGTCCTTTGTATAACTCTTATCAACTATTCACTGGTCTATCACTGTAACATTCAATGCTGAATGAAGGAGAATCTGGCAAGGGGAACTTAGTTGAGGTACAAGACCTCCTGATGTATGCTGATTTTGTTGATATGTTTCATCAGTTGAACAACAGCGGCTTAGAAAGCAGAAGTCAATCTTATCCCTGATTATGAAACTAGAATACTTACATCCCATTACAAAAGTAAATGGCGATCTCTGGAGAGAGGCTGCAAAATGACTGTGCTTTACAGTTTCAAAAATAATCTTGAATAACAGACCTGTATGTGGGATCTTAAGGCACTTCCTGATACTTAAGTGGGAAATGAAATATGCCTTGCTTTGCTTAGGTAAAATGCTAATATTGCTGGGTTTTTCTTATGGTTAGTGGTCAGGATATTTTCCCATCAGGCCAATATAGCCTTTTTGAAGCAATTTGAGTGGAGGTTATTAGGGCATGACACTACTCCTTGGCTAAAAAGGTAGCATGAATTGTGACTATGTTTGATTTGTTACCTGCAGGTAACGATCTCTTCAGAAATCATGGTTTCCAATAGAGATAATCAGAAAAACCTACCCAGAATTCACTGGTCAGCAGTTTAATAGTACCATTAGTGAAGATGATTCGTTGATGTAACAAATACTGTAATTATTTTTTGTCCTGTCCAGAACCGATCAATTGCTCTCTAGTTATTTGGAATAGTGTTTAACTCTTGTTTCTATAATATGAACTTGCAGTAACTTGTTATAATATATCACAAAATCAAATTAGTTGATATAATTAAAATAGATTTGCCAAAAAGCAAGGAGTTAGAGAGAAATACTTAGATCTGTTGTTACCCCTTTTTACTGATTTCTGTGCTGGTGCAATGACCTCTGTTTCTGATTTCATTATGACAATGAGTGTGCAAACCTGCTAAGCTCTAGCAGTAGATCGGAACCATGGAATGAGAGAAAGGTGCAGTATTTTTGTTGAGGCTAATGAGGGTTACAGTTATTCTCAAATTTCTTTATGTTCTGCTCAAAAAAAAACCAAAAACAGGTTTGTACTATTTGACTGTGCTACAAGTAACATATATCATCTTCTGGTTATTTTTCACAGTTAACAGAGTTATATCTGTGGACCCCTGTAAGGCCAAGGTACCCTCCTAAATACCTTTCTTCCCCCAGAAATCCCCAACCCAAACAGCCAAACAAATAAAACCAATAACAGAATCAAAATGCCAAACCTCATATGCAAGTTCATCTGACTCAATGATGAANGTAACAGAATTAAAATGCCAAACTTCATATGCAAGGAAAGGAAAGCCACCCTTTCATTAAAAACCTAAAACTTCTAAGTTCATCTGACTCAATGATGAAAGACTGACTGCACAGTCATATGTAGGTTAACAGGGAAATTTCATTCTTGATGTAGAAAGATTTCTTCAACTTGTAGCTCCTCCAATTAGTAAAACACCAGTCTGAAATTACTGTGTTCAGCTGATTAAGTCCACTCTGGCTGCGGTGAACAAAGCCCTCTAAAAGCAGTAAAAAGTGTTGCTCCCTCAGTACTTCCATGGAAATATGTAGAATATCGTCCACTCAAAGACATTTCCCAATAGAATCTCTCTTTTCACTAGTAGCCTTTGGAAACTGCACGAATGACAAAGTATACACCTATATGTGCCCTGTGTTGTTCTGTGAATGGAATGCATTAGTATTCTGTTAGAATGGGATGTGAGACACAACATTATATTCAGATTATTATGCAGGTGAGATCCTGAAAATATGAAATGAAGATGCTAGTAAATATGACAACTTAACGACAACAGTATTTGATTTCACGTTAATTTATCTCTTGTAGAGAACAGATATATTATTTTTTAGACACATCTGTATTCCTCAAATAAAACCAATTCAAATCAAAAGAAAGTTTGAATGCCAGGAATAAGATCATTTGGTGTGACAAATGGATCTCTGAATGATCTTAGTGTGCCTGCTGAAGGGAAGAGTTTCAGGGAAGACTGGAAGAAATTAGAAGTTTTCAGCTCTGAAAAGTTTCTTGTTGCTGATACTAGTGACAACTACCATGTCTTAGAGCTATCAAAGGAAAATCTAAAATTATTTTATCTAATGCTATAGCTCTTTCTGTTGGGAAGTAAAATGAGCAAGTGGATTCTGTTGTGATCAGAAATAAGTTCTTAATTTAATTAGCATTATCTTTGCAGAACAGAATCCTACGTAAGGTAGATAGGTCAAACTTTACTACGGTAGTTAGCATCTGGTTTGTGTTTGTCCTTCAGATTAACAGGTTGCAGTTACACTTCCTCTGAATTTGACCTGTTAAAAGAAGCAGAAACTTGAAAATAGAAAAAGTCAAGATACTCGGATAGTATGTTACAATTATTTATGTATTCCTCCAGGATAGGCATTTAACTCCATTTAGTTACCATCAGAGTATTGAACACAATGCAGTGTGCTGGGAGAGAAGGTTTCATGTTAGCCATCCAGATGTTCATCGGGTCACAGGTGGAAGAGAAGGAAATTCTCAGTTAATGGGTAGTGTTTCCTATCCTGCCAATGTAATTTAACTTATCTGAGTTGCATCAGTGATGCAAAATCAAAAAATAAACAATTGGAATTACTTCAGGTGATGCTCAAAACCTTAAGGTTGAATTGTTTTGCAATCTTTTCATTTGAGACTTGTGAACAATTTTCAACAATGATCCAATTTTCAGTAATGTTCACTAATCTGTAGTATATTAAAGTTGTCTAGATCTTTTGGTGCGAGTGCTCTTATGCTGCTTGTCCTTTAACATAAGAAAATAAACGTACCAAAATGTGATGTCATTTAATTATCAGTTTGATGAACATGATGGCATACATTTTATCATCCCTGGAAAATACAGTAAAGACAATTTCCTAGGGGTTTGTTTCCAAATTATACTGATCTAAAATGGTCTTTTGTGAAATCAGACTTTGCAGGAAGACTCTCTTGGAAAGCTTGTGTATTACTTATGCCAGAACTCTGAATGCATATTCATGGTTATTCAGTTACCTTGATGCTTTAACAAAAACAGAATTAGTGTACAGCATTGGAGAGGTTTTTCTGAGACAAAGAAAGAATGTTTAGCACCTACTGGGTCCTTGAGCCATGCAGAAGACTCAATAAATGTTAAAGGTTCCCTCTCTGTTTCAGCAAAACCTCTCCAGTTCTGTACAGTCCTTATGACAGCTGGCTGTGCATTAGAATCTGTTCCAAGACAAAGCCTGGCAGTCCTAATCTGGGTGATTATTGCTATTTTTTTAACCAGATGTTGGGGCTATACAGGAACAGACTACCTAAGCATGAATTTTACTGTGCCTAGTGGAGTATGTGCCATGGGTGTTAGAAATCATCTAGCTTGTGTGCGTTTTTGTACATGAACAGATGCATTTCCTCCAGGTGATAGGAAACTTCATTTTATTTTCAAAGGATTGGTTTAGATAGGTTTGTAATCAAGATGATCAGCCTTCTGGTTTAAAATAGTACTGATTTTCTGAAATAAGTAGTAGACAAAATCTGTAGGAAGGCTTCTATTAAAGAAATTCAAAATAGCAGAAACTAGCCATGAGATGTTAGGAATTACTGTCTACTTTCTTGAATGATTTCCTCTGTACACAATAGGTGCATTGCAATAGGTGATTCTCATTCTATGCAATATTACAATCATAACAATTTCTGTCTGGAGTTGGAATATTTCACTAAAGGGAAGCCTGTGGTGGTCCTCTTATGCGAACAACCTGTAGAAGGGAATGAGCAAAACAGATTTGGCCAACAGCTACAGAAAGCAATGACTGCTGATACTGTGGAGCAAAAAAATTAGTTTTTAACTCTTCAGGGCTTGCAGTTTAAAAATGATTATTAATACAGTGAATGAGTCTTGAATCTTGGATCTTATACTATGACTGTTTTAAGAGACAAAGCCACTTATGCTGACTTGGGACTGACTCATCTTAAACGGGAATTATCATTGCTTTCTTCAAAAAGCAAGACAAACATGATTTCATTCAACTAATAAGGGTTGTGAAGGTTGTAAAATTGCAGAAAAATGTTTTGGTCAGTGAAGGTGGAAAGGAGAAAATATCTAATCTTCAAGCTCAAGTATCATAAATGTATCATTACCTTGTGTTGGAAGTTGAAATATAGCTTTTCTGATAAATATCGTTGATTTTATATGAGGCTAGGAACATTGTTTAGGGCCTTTTGGTGCACTTGTTAAGCCGTTACGCATGCTTCTTTCTTTTTAAATTTTGTTTTCTTTTCCTTTCTCCTAAAGTTATAAGCAATTTGAAAGGCTCCTTTGATAATTATTATGGCATGTTGGAGGGGAGGGCAGGAACAACTATTGTGGGTTTTTTCAATTTGTATATTTTACATCTATATTCAATAAATGCACAACTTATAGCAAAGAGAGAAATAGCTCATTCCTTCTACCCAGGAAGTACAAAATCAGATCTGTTAGTCTGTGGACATTGTTTTTGTGTGGCAGAGGTGGCCTTTATATAGCCTGATGCACAATGTGTCCTGAAAACACTGGGTTTCCCGTTCCCATATGAGCTCTGTTGTGTACTTAAAACAGACCAGAACTGCTATTGATTTGATCTGGCACGAGTCACAATTGCTACTGAGATATATGGCAGATTAAATGGAGCTGTTGCACCTGCAAACTCTGGTAACCAAAGTCTTCAGACTTTGACAGCGTAAGTAGAGCTTGCAGATGAAAGAAAATGCCTGGGGAAAGCTTTGATGTGTGGAAGCTTCTTGCTAAAGCAAGAGAGATGTGCCCCAGAAGAGAAACTATGTGAGAGAAAGAAATTAAAACTGGAACTAATCATAATGCCAGTTGGTGCAACAAGTAATAATTTGATATTAACAATCTGTTCTAGTGTTGTAAAACTCACTGGGGGGCTGTTATGGAAAGCAAGATATTTTCTGTAAGTGTCCAACTAAAATCATGGTACTGATTGTAATTTCTAGGGCAAAGTATACTTTCCTAGGGTTATCTGACCCTCTGCTATTGTCTTCTTTTCCATGCTTCAACCTAATGAAGTATTGCATGAAGTACTACAGAGAGTAATTTGGCACCTGTCAGCATTTTCCTAGGTGGCAAGACCACTGTCATATGTCAGCACAGTGGAGAGATGATGATGAAATTTAAAAGAACAGCTTAAAATTGTCAATTTTACTTGCATCGATTTTCCATCATGTTTTCCGTGCTAGGCATGGCTCTTCCCCTTGCTGAATCAAGTCGGAGTGAAAAATATTGAACAAGATGTGGGTTTTGAATATGAATCTTAATCTGAAGGTAATTTAATAAAGCATCCTCACTAAAGATCTTTTTGTTATTAGTACTGTTCTTTGGAGGGATAGCCAATGGTAGTAATGGATTAAACCCAAATTTCTCAGTATAAGCAGCAATAAATTGAAATAGTTGATAGGGTATATTCACATGGAAAGTTAGATTTTCCAAGTTTACGTGACATGCAAATTCTTAAAAAAACCCTTGCTTTTTAAATGTTTAAAGGCTTTATATTGCTGATTTTGAGATAAACAGATTTCTTCCCTTTTTAAGAAGAAAAACTTTGTTAAGTTCTAACATAGGCTTTCAATCAGTTTTCTTCTTCTGGGGTTGGCATTTTGATAAACCTACTCATTTTACAGAGTATAATTTCAAACAGAGAGAAGTTTTTGTGAATAATTCTGTTGCTTGTTTCTCACTATGGATTAAAACTATTTAAGTTTAGTTTGTTATCTTTTCCACTGGCTTTAATGAGAGGTGTGCACTCAAAATTCCTCATATTCCTAAAGTTCCCCCGATAATGTATGTACAGAATATGTTATTGTCATAGATTATTGATAGAAAAAGATTAAAATTATTTTTTTAATAAAGAGAAATTTAACTTATGACAGAAGAGCTCTGCTGTTTACTTTTATTATTCAGCAATCAGTCTCACTAAGAATATTTACTGTTTGTGGTTCATAGTCTGGGTATCCCTGACCTAGTTGTCTGAAATGATACTGAATCAACAGATTAAATTGCTGGGGAGAAGGAAGCTAGTTTACTGTGAGAGAATCTTAAGAATATTTTGAAAGATTTATGGAAATTTCTACTCAAACTGTCTTATCTTTGGCTTCATGAACTTACAACTGAAGTTAAAAAAAAATCCTCAGAATAGAAATGAAGTGCTGAGTGAGTACATGTGCACTAGGGTTCAGTAAATGAAAGCAGACATAAAAAAATCTCCAGACTATTGTGTGTAAATCAAGGCATGAATGGTTAGAAAGTGAAGGAAACTTGTGAGAGTGTATTTATTAAATATTTCACAGGGTAAATGAAATGGAAAGATGAATGTAAGGTCATTCAATATTTATTTGCACAGGTGTGCACTACCCATCATTGGGGTGGTTTTGAATTTATTCAAGTTTTTTCTTCTGCTAGGAAAAAGTGTAGAGAAATGAGGAACAGTAGGTAGAGTGAATGCAAGTTAATGTTAGCTATGGGCAGGAACATTTTATACTGCTCTGCCCCATACAATAAAAAGCTGTTTGGGGTGATGTTTCAAAAGTGATTTTTTTCTGCCAGTAGCCCAGAAAGGAAGCATTTATTTGGTTGATGATTCATAGTCAGTAAAAATCATCTTGGTATTCTGTTTAAAATACCTAATGGACAACTTGAGTGCCATTAGTGCCTCTTTTTGATACAAGAGTGGATAAATGAACTACTGTGCTAAAACCTTCTGAGCAAGCCCCTTAATCTTAGAGACTATTGTGTCTTCCAGCATTGGCTGCCATACTTAATTTCTCCAGGTATCTTTCAGCAATCTTTCTGCAGAGGGTGAAAATATATTAATTTCATAGCATTCAGTTTA
Organism: Piaya cayana; assembly: GCA_013389865.1. NCBI lineage: Eukaryota > Metazoa > Chordata > Aves > Cuculiformes > Coccyzidae > Piaya > Piaya cayana. The sequence goes on from WAAB01022655.1 coordinate 70,532, forward strand.
ACCATTTGCTTGTTCTCTTCTAAGTGTAAGGTGGATGAAAGCATTTTATCTTAAAAAATTATTTAAAAGTGTATTTTGAATTGAGTTACATCTGTGTATATAACATGAAAACCGAATAGCATATCTTAATGTGACCTCTATTTTCAGGTATGGAGACATGAATGAAAGGATTCCATGACTTGTATTTTAAAAACTCCATTTAAAAAAATTACTCTCTCAATAAGGCTATGATATGGAGTAGTGATATATAGTTATATTTAAAAATCACACAGTACATCCCAACAAAAAGTGACAGTGCAGGACTATTGAAGAAGGCTATACAAGAAGATACTGGGAAGCAAACACAGTCTTGCAAGTTATTTTTTTTAAAGAATTATTAAAGGAATCTGGTATCTGAAATTAATTCATCAATGTTTTAATGGTTACATGGGCAGCATAGATTTATGGGATATGTGTTACATATTGGAAAATATTGACATCAGTATTATCCAAAAGTGGAAGAGACTCATGAACTTCACCTTGAATCCTGAGCTGTCTTTATGAACTCTTATGATATTTCTCTAGTTGCCTAAGCACTTCCGTCATCAATTAAGCCCTAAATTGAGCATATGTAGATCTGTCATATGTGACAGGGTGAGAAATACTTTTTTGTATTGTACCCAACTTACTTCCCACTTAAGGAAAAGCATCCTCTAAATGCCTTACTCAGAACTGAGATCTGTGATTCCTGCGTTGCTTTGATGATTCCAGACCTCTAGATTTGGTCTTCTGAATTTTTATTTGTGTTAATTGCTGTGAAATCCTTGCAATACTTTATGTTTTAAAATTGTCTCACAGTCTCAATTGTGCTGCCTCATTGTGTTTCTACTGCCTATTATGAAATCCAAGAAAGTTCCTACAAAACTGTTCTGTGGGTGATATTGCTACTTTAAATCAAGCGGCCAGACCTAGGAGAATTTGTGTAACTTTTTTCCTATCAGGCAAAGAACAATGAAGTTATTTCTTCAATGTCATGAAATGTTACTTGCTACCACTGGTGTTCTGAATGGTTTTTCATTAGCAAGTTCCCATTCTGTGTTTTCTCAGAAGTTGCTGCTCTCCTAAAAGATATTTTTTTACTCTTTTTTTCAGTCTTATTTCTTACCTTTTGTTTTCCTTTGTTTGTGTGGCAAGTGCTATAGTTTTGTTCTTCACTGATAACTGGAAAGACATCTTTCATGAACAGAGAATGTTTACGACCTACTTCTGGTAAATTTTACAGCAAGCAATCCTAATTGTGGTGGTGCTAGCTATAGAATTCAGAGGAATCAAGGACGGTGTTAATAATCAACTGCAAAATGTGTGTGTGAGGGCCTTTATTGTAGTCATTCAGAGTTATATTGATAAAATCTCATTTATGTAAAGCTCAGCTGGAAGATCTTCCAGTTTTGGTGAAAAAATGAGAGGGAAGGTGGCTTGTTTTCATAGTCAGAAAATGGGTCAAAGGCTTCTCCTTAGAATTTCAGTACAGTAAATGTATTTTCAGGTGTCAAATCTCTCTCCTTCTCAAATATCAATGTGACTTTTAATTGCTGTACCTATTTGTGAATTCACCTGTGAGTGCCTTTCCGATTTTTCCAAGAGTTTTACTCTTCCTATCCAGAGCCTGTTGCAAGCACAAATGACAAGACCTTTTTTACTATTCAAATCTTTCCTGTAAACTGCCTTTTTATATAGATATCTATTAAAAAATAACCTTGACTCTTCCTGGCTTGTAAATATTTGGATCATGTGGTTGGAATCTCTTCCTAAAGCAAAAGTCTTCATTGCTATATTTATTCTGGTCAGTTATATTATCTCATCTTTTTTTTTTACCCCTACACACTGTTTATACTGCTGATAAGGAAGCAAAAAGTAAAACAGTGTGTTTAAAACAAATCAAGATTACTCACAATGGGAGGCTGCAAAGTCATGCCTAAGCCACAAAGTAGTATACACTGAGCCTTTTGGATAGTGCATATACATGAAGACAACCTCACATCAGTCTTCAGGAATAAACAGATCTGATGGTTTTAAATGGTCAGATGTCTTCCTGTGATGATTTTTTTTTTTTTGGAACAGCAGTTCTTTGATCAGGAATGGATGATTAAAGTCAAGGTGTCCTGCTGTTGTAGGAAGATGAGATACCTGTAGGTCGTAACTATTTGACAAAGGAGAATGTTTGTAAAAATGTAAAATACAGTATCATTTGGATCGATCACTTCTCCAGGTTGTTATACTGATGAATAACAGGGGCACTCAAACACTCCCAGGAGAAGGCAGGCAGATCAGAGCTGAAACATGGGATCTAGAAGTTCTGTGTTTAATTCTTGCCTGTGAAACAGCTCCAGTGTGACTATAAAGCGCTCATCTTATGGTTGTGCCATGTGTCCTGGAATAAGAGTGGTAATAGCTGCTTCACAAGATTTTTACAAAGCTACATTTCTAGGTATTTGCATTTTCCATCATGATAACAAGAGGTTCAGTGTAAGACTAACTTATTCTGCTGATACTTCATGCAGAAAGGAGATGTGATCAAAGAATTCTAACTGCAATAATGTATATATAATTATATCTGAGCTAGAAATTGTAACTTGTGCTCCACATTTGTAAAGCTGTCTTTACTTATAGTACTTATGACTATGAAGCAGAGCACGTTGCTGCTGCTTTAATTACTTAATAATTTGAAGGTGTTCATTTATTTCTACAATTACCTTTCCTTCCTTCCTTACTGTAATTGCAAATACGTGGAGATATTATTCCTTTAAAGTGATGCTTGTCATACAGCATTTTCTTGGTGTTACTGTTGTTCAAGAAATACTCTTTCTAACGATTTTAAAAGAGTTTAAAAGACAATTGAAAGGTTGTATTAACTTACTAGGAACAAGGTTTTTGACAGTTGTACTCTTAGCATACCTGATACTTATGCTTCTATTATCTGGGGTATTTCTTCAGCAACCAACAACTGTAGGAAATACAGTGTGCTCTTATAGAAGATCAATGCACTGTAGCCTCTTCAGCCCCAGGAAGAGATCATCTTGACAATATATTACTTCTTTATTTCAAAATAATGGAGAGGCATGTTATGGAATGGCCCTAACTATTATTCCTTCATGTTTACTACCGATTTAGTATCTCACTTTATAGTTCTTTACCTAACATACTACAAAAAGTACTACACTTCTAAATCTTTCTTTTTGACTCTGAGCAGAAGCAATGAGAACAAACTGCTACTTCCACAGTGACTTTAAATCTCCAGCACTACTATGCAGACTCTAATCTCTGCTCAGCCCTCTTTTACACTGTTTGCAGTGTAAATTTATAGCTATTTCTTCTAGTGAAAATCATAGACATGTATATCTCTCTAAAGATATCCAATATGTTGTCATTTCCGTGTTGCCAACAGTAGGAGGAATTTATGACATATACATGCCCATACATGTATATATGTATAAATATATTTTGCACATTTTATACAAAATCAGATGAAAATTAAATGAAGAAATCTTTGAGTAGTAGAAGAGATTAAAGGCTTCTTTCACAGTTTATCCAATACATGCCAGCTGCAGTGATCTAATCTAATTTACAATTTCCTCCTCTCCCAGTGCACCACCCTACGTTCACCTCTTCAGTGAATCTCTGTAGTCTTCATTTACACTATCTAATCCTCCAATTACCTTCCTTGTCCCCTGTTTCCTTGCTAAAGTATTTCCAGCTATTTTCCTTGCCTACCTCCATGTGAGCTATTGACTCTGCAAGGGGTAGTTAATGTTGTGGCTTTACAAAGCAATATAATTGCTGGTTATCAACTGGTCTCTCTGCTGTCTTCAAATACAAAGGCTAGCTAGAATGAATCACATCATTGCTCTTCACAAAATCATGGAATGTAGGGGGAGGATGTTGGGAAGAACCTCTGGAGAAAATCTAGTTCAACTCCTTTCCTAAAGCAGGTTCATCTAGAGCAGATTGCTAAGGAGTGTCCAGGTGGGTTTTGAATATCTCCAGAGAAGGAGATTGCACCGCCTTTCTGGGCAGCCTGTTCCAGTGCTCTGTCACCCTCACAGTAAAAGCTTTCCTCATGCTGAAGTGGAACTTCCGAGGTTCCAGTTTGTGTCTGTTGTCCCTCATCCTGTTGTTAGGAATCATTGAAAAGATTCTGACCCCATCCTTTTGAGCCCTGCACTTTAGATTTTGTAAGGATTGATAAAGTCCACTCTCAGACTTCTCTTCTCCAGGCTAAACAGATCCAAATCTCTCAGCCTTTCCTTATAAGAGAGAAGCTCTGGCTCCCTAATAATCTTTGTGACCCTCCTCTGGACTTTCTCTAGTAGTTCCTTGTCTTTCTTGAGCTGGGGAGCCTAGAACTGGACACAGAACTCCATATAGGGACTCACTAGGGCAGAACAGAGAGGGAGCAGAGCCTCCCCTGACCTGCTGGTCACAGTCTTCTTGATGTACCCCAGGATGCCATTTGCCTTCTCAGCAATGCATGTACATTGCTGGCTTGTCCACCAGGACTCCCAAGTCCTTCTCTGCATAGTCACTTTCCAGCAGGTCAACCCCTGATCTGTAGTGGTGCATGGGGCTCTACAGTTGCCTTTGGTGAACATCATTAAGTTCCTCTCCAACCAACTCTCCAGCCTGTCCAGATCTTGCTGAATTGTAGCGCAGCATTCTGGTGTATCAACCACTCCTCCCAGTCTTGTGTCATCAGCAAACTTGCTGAGGATATACTCCTTCTTCTGAGGAATATATTCCTTCTTCAACCAGACCATTAATGACTATATGGAACAAGACTGGGACCGATACTGACGCCTGGAGAACACCGGTAGCTACAAGTTTATAACTAGACCGTACGTTGCAATCACTGCCCTCAGAGATCTGCCGTCTAACCAGTTCTCAAGCCACTTTGGTGTCCAATCACCTAACCCACACTTCCCAAGCTCAGCCATGAAGATGATATGAGAGGCAGAGCCAAAGGCCTTGCTGAAGTCAAGGTAGACAACTTCCACTGCCCTGCTCTCATCTGCCCACCCAACTGTTCCATCACAGGAGGCTATCCCCTTAGTAAATCCATGTTGACCACTCTTAATAACCGTCTTTCCTCCAAATACTAGAAGATTACATCCAGAATGAGCTGTTCCATCACCTTTCCAGGGATGAAAGTGAGGTTTACTGGCCTGTAGTTTCCTGAGTTCTCCTTCTTTCCACTCTGGAAGACTGGAATGACGTTGGCTTTTCTCCATTCCTCAGGCACTACTTCTGTTCTCCATGTTCTTTCAAAGGCAATGGAGAGGAACTTGACCACTACATCTGTCACCTCCCTCAGCATTTGTAGATGTATTCTGTCGGGGCCCATGCATTTGTGGGTGTCCAAGTTTGCCTAAATTATCTCTCACCAGATCCTCCTTAACCAAAGAATTATCTTCCTTTGTCCAAATTTTCTCTCTTTCCTCCTGGATCTAGGATTTCTAAGGGCCAGCCTTAGCAGTAAAGACTGAAGCAAAGAAGGCATTTGGTAAATCTACCTTCTCTCTGTCCATCATCAGGGCACCCACCTCATTCAGCAGCAGCCCCACATTTTTCCTAGTCTTCCTTNGATTTTCTCTTTTCTCCTGGATCTAGGATTCCTAAGACAATTCCTTCCTTACCTGTAAAGACTGAAGCAAAGAAGGCATTTGGTAAATCTACCTTCTCTCTTTCCATCATCAGGGCACCCACCTCATTCAGCAGCAGCCCCACATTTTTCCTAGTCTTCCTTTTGTTACTGTTGTACTTGAAATAGCCCTTCTTGCTCTCCTTGACGTCCCTTGCTGGGTTTAATTCCAAGTCAGCCTTAGCATTCCTCATTGCGTCCCTGAATACTCTGACAGCATTCCTATATTCCTTCTAAGTGGCCAGTCCCTTTTCATGCATTCTGTAAAAGTCCTTCTTTTTCCAGGAGCTCATCTATGCAGGTCTCCTGCCTCCTTTTCTTGATTTATTGCTCTTAGGGATGCATCAATCTTGAGCCTGGAGGAAGAAGTGCTTATATACTGACCAGCTCTCTTGAAATCTTCCTGCCTTCTAGAGACATATAATTCCTAGGAATTCTCCAAGCAGGTCTTTGAAGAGGCTAAAGTTATCTCTCCTGAAGTTCAGAGTTGTAAGTCTGCCCACTACCATGCTTCTTCACCACTGAATTCTGAACTCCATTATTTTGTGGTGACTGCAGCCAAGGTGGCCCCCAACTTTCACAGAGAAAACCTTAAACTTAAGTTTCAGGTCCTTTTTCAGATTTGGTAGAAATTTCCAGGTTTTAATAAAGGGGCTGACAGTTGTGGTCATGCAAAGTCTCATTTTCAGAGTATCAATGAAAATTGATGAAATATTTAGGAGAATTGGGTTCAACTGTGAATTTTTGAGTAATCTAAAGATGATGAAAGTAGTAATATCAGAATGTGTGTGTGTATTTTTGCTGTGGTGTTTTGGTGTTTGATTGTTGTTGTTTTTTTGTAGCCAGTTAGATTTAATCTATACTTGATGAAATACAGAAAGCAAATGTGAACTGATAGTAAACAAATGAGCTGAATATGACAATTATGGAGGAATGTGCTTTCTTGACCTTTAGCAGTGCGTGCCTGTTAAATCTCGTTATTTTACTGTCAACTGGAGGCAGGATGAATCCTGTAAATGATGAAATACTGTTTACACTGGAAAATTGTATGAAAAATATTTGAAATCTATTCTTCTATATGAGGTGATATAGTACGTGTAGTATGACAATGCTACAGGTAGGATAAGACATGTATCTCTCTGATTATATAGGTAATAACAGACTAAAAAGATCCCACATGAAAGAATTATGTCATGTTTAATACAACTACTACCTGTAAATTTAAGTTGAAACACAGAATGATGGAGACTGGAAGGCAGTTTTGGAATTTATTTGATTCAAATTCCTTGTTCAAAGAATGACCTGTTCTAGAGTTAAATCTCACTTCAAAGTTCTTGCACACCATTACTTGTGAGGAAAAGGCACCTGTTCTCCTTTTCTAGGATATCTACAGGAAGAAATATGTAGGCGAAAGGCAGAAGAGTTTTCTTATCTCATTCCACCTGGAGAAAACAAGGTAACTCAGAACCTATATATTTTCAGTTTAATAGACAAGTATCTCTTTAATACTTGCAGCAGATACTGACATCTTACAGGTGGCTAAAGCCAAGGTGTTCAGTGGTAAGTCTTTACTGTTTGCTTTGGCCTTCAGGTCAGGAGTTTTGTAGGCATGATGGTTTTGGGTTTTCTTTTGTTTTATTTTGGTTTTTTTTATTTATTTTTTTTTGTAAATCAGTGTAAGGCCAATAGTCTAGAACATGGAATACTGCTAGTATTAAGATGAAAATGTAAAGGTTGATAGAAGGGATTCTAAGAAGAGGAGAAGGTAAATTATGTTAAAATCTTTTTCCCCTTGTGGTCATACTTCAGAGCTGCAAGGTGTTAATATACTGCCCCTCGTCATAAACTATAGCCAGTACTTCAAATGCATGGGAAATCTGTGTACACACTTCTGGACACCAGATGATATGTGTCTTATTTCTCCTTCAAGAGCAATAAAGCAGCTGGATGTACCCTTTTAACTGGAAGAAATCTTAATATAACTCCCTCTACATCTCATGTCATAGTGATGCAGTGTTCTGAAGGGAAGGGGCTGTTTAGTTGTGACAATCACTAAGGCTTGGATGCATTAACCCTATAGATATGTTTTTACTCTGAAAAAAATAAATTAATAGTTAAAACAAAGTTAATATTTCTATGAATGTGAATACAGTTTACGGAAAAAGAAATCAAAATTGACATGTACCTAAGATACATTTTTTCTGGAAATAGTAATCTGGAGCTATCTTCTGGCAAAGAATATTTTTAGTGAGGTATTCTGCAAAATTTCCTGTGTACACAGAGGAAAAGTTTTGGCACTACCTGGTTCCCACTGCTTCTGTTGAAGCATGTTCCCTCATTCGATGCACTTTACCATGAAACCTGTATTGAAAATTGAGTCTCTGGTTATTTTGCATTGAGCATGTACACTATTGCTTTTAGCCAGTTTTAAGTGTTGCAAAGTAATTTTATATTAAAAAGTCTGAATTTATAGGATTGCAGTGTTTTTTTGTTCATCACCCAGCAACCCTGTTTTCTATAAATATTACATTGATTCATTGTGAGTAGTGCTTGGTAAAACCTCAGAGATGGCAAATCCCCCAGAGTACGAGGAATGACAAGCTTTTTTCTGTATTGCTTGTATCAGAAAAATAAGTTTTTTGATATTCTCATAAAGTCTTACCTGAAGTCTATCTAGCTTAAGATATCTCTAGAAATATGTCCTTTGTTACTTGCATGTGACTTTTAAGATCCTTTAGATCTCACTACTTTGCTTATTCCTGCTGTGGCAGTTTGGGAGAAAACCAGCTCCTAGTGATTTTCTTCAAATGTCAAGGCCAGGAGTATATAGTGGAACCTCCACCACCTTGTTTATCCATGGAAGGCATGTGTGATGAAGTAAGACAGAAAATGTGTAAAATGAGCTATCAGTTTCCTGTTACTTTATATTTCTGAGTGAAGTTTAATCATTTTAGTAATGGCAGGATTTTTGTTTTGCTTCCCAGAAAGCTTATTCCTTTCTGCTGGGGGTCGCTGAGCATAGCATTTATTTTGTAAGAGGTCTCAAGCTTGGTGTGTGATGCAGTAACAGACCTGCAAAGCCTAAGCTGCAATTCATTACATTTTCTGAAACGGGGAGGAAAACTGAATTTGCAAGATCTAGATGTACAGAATAGATGGACATAATATTTAATTAAAGTTCCTGTACTCCTTATACGGCACTTGGATAGCATTGGCATCACAGAGTAGGATTTAAAACATCAGATTTTTAAATATTGAAGTGTATTATACTGATACTTTTCAGTGTGCAGTTGAACAGAACTAATAAAAAAGGAAAATAATGAGACAGAAGATCTTTGTAATCCCTTGAAAGAGCTTCTGTATTCTGCAAAACCTCAGCCTGGAGTCCTAAGATACATTTTTGTCACCTCAAAAGCTACATATCAAGCTTCTCAAAGGCCTGGCTCTTTTATTTAAGAGAAAACATTAGGGTTCAATCAGCTTTTAAAAAATGAAACTGAAGGAAATGAGTGATATCCCTTTTTTTCTATGCAATGACTTAATAGATCAGGGTATGAGCCAAGGAATATCACTCAGGGTAAATGCCATTTTGTGTCTCTTGCAGCAAAGATCTCTCAAGTTATGTGGCAGGAGGTATCAATAATCCTTAATTTAAAGATGTAAAATATATTTGAAAATGAAAATGAGTTGAAGGCTACTGGATAATATCATTTATTGTTATCATAATTGCTGGAGAAGTGGTAATTGTCATGGAAATAGACTTAAACTCCTGTACTATCTTCTCATTGTCTGTAAATTTTATTATTGGGTTTTTTTCCTGAAATACTTTCTTATTGGGCTTTTGCTCATCATGGTATCATCGCTAAGTATTTTTAGTCAATGCTCACTGAAAATAACTTAGTATATAGATTCTAAAGTTTATAGTGTTGCATGACCATGCTAGACCTCTCATAAGTTCAGGTATTCAGGAAGAAAACAATCTGTGTACAATTATAATCTTTTAGAAAACTTTTCAAAGCAAAACATTTCCAGAGTTAACATTAACCCCGGACTGGAGAAATAAAGTGATAGTTGGCAGGTTAAAAATCCTTATGATAAGAACAAGCTCCTTTAATCAGAAAGGGATGAACTGTGATGGTGCTCTCCTTCTGGAGTGTTCTGCTGCAGTAGACATAGTCAATATTATTATTATTATTGTTGTTAGAACCAAGAAAATGACTTTCACTAGGGAGATTAATCCAATAAAATTCATCTTGGTTATCTGCACTGGAACAGTCTGTATGCAGGCAAAGACTTTTACAGCTGGAATGGTTTTTATGTCACAGACCCATACATTAGTATGTATCACATTTATTATTTTCAGATAATACTTCCTATTGACAGCTGAGTTGTATGATAAAGTTGTATGCTATATGTAATTTTTCTGTTCATCTATGATATGTAGGAACATCGAATTTCTGATAACTCACATAGAAGAATCCAGAGCTTACTCTCAGATGGAAATCATGTTGTAATAACACTGGATTGTAACCAGCCAAGATACTATCAAAACAGTGGATGATGCATTAAAACTCAATGTACTGTAAGTAGTCAGATCCCAAAGAAAAACATTTAATGCAACTACCAGTATCCCTGAAATGTCTACTCAGTAGAGCAATCAGTTTTAAGAGGATTTAAAATCAACTATTAAAATTTATCAACACCTGCTGAGCAGAACTTCCTGTAGGCAGGAACACAAGTAGCAGCTCTGTCCAGTATGGGAGGGTTGGATCAAATGTGTCTCTATGTTGGTTTCAGACAACCAATTTTTTTTTTTAATTATAGTAATTATTGTTCTTTCTTGCACAATAACTGTATAAATTATGTGTAAAATATAAATTATATGTACCACCTCAATAAAATGTACTGGAGTCCTCTTTAAAGGTGTCAGAGTCCTGTTTAAAATTGTGCAAGAGTTACACCTCTAATGAACACTACAGAGATTTAGGTTTTTTTTCAATAAGAGACTATTTTCTGAATCATTAACCAGAAGGAGTGGAAATATAAATCAGCTGGAAGGTAGAATTATGATCTCAATGAGAAAAGGGTAACACAGTGAAGAACATGACTGAGTTGAACATTGAGTCCATTACCAATATGTCAAAAAATAAAGATAAAAGTAAAGAAATTGTGTATCCCTTCATAGCGCCTTATGAAGGAAACAGAAAAATCACATGATAAAGAAATGGTGTTAGGACTGCTAAAGAGAATTATTAATGAGATCAAGAAAAGAGCTAATGGTTTTTCCTCTGTGGATACTTAAATGCAGGTGATTCAAAGATTAGAGGTAAATCCTGAGAACACTGCAGTTTTGTTGCTCTTTTATGTAGGTGTGCATTCTGCTTTCTAGATATTTCAAGAGTGTCTGCAAAGTGTTGAGTGAATGATATGTGAGAAACATCGTGAAGTACAACTTCTAAGCAAATTTTGATCAGAGTATGACATGCCAATTTTTAAAGCTTTGATAATCTCTTGGTATAGAAAAATGTGGTAATTGCTCCATGGTGGCTTAATTTTCAATGCAAATCAGAAAAGATATTAACTCCCACTTTCCTCATATTAGTATAATGAAATTAATTTCTAATGTCAAAAATAGGTGTTCCCAAAGAAAGGAAAAACTATTCAACTTCTGCAGAATGGAGAAGTGTGATAGGAGAGATTTCTGATTACACGCTGTATACTAGGCAGGTTCTGAAGAAAACTGGTCTTTCTCAGTTTGTTTTAACAGTTTAAAAATAAATCATAATTTAAGATATTTGGAATAAACTTTTTCCAGACCCTTCTTGACAGGATTTAAAGTTAATTTGTCTTCTGCAGATAAATATATAAAATATTTCATTAGGACTCATATTTATTATTTCTAGAATAGATAATAATTATCTAATGTGCAAAGATAAAGGTGTAAATGAAAAAAAATATATTTTCTGTAGTTCTTTCTGTCTTTTAGCTTGTTTTATCATAATACCATGTCTGTATGATATCTAGCAATGTCTGTAATGCACCTTGTAAATACAGAATAGGCTAAGGCATGTTCCTATAGTCATGGTGCCTCAGGCATGCGCACTGCCTCCAGCACAATGTCTGCAGAGAAAATTTCATAGTATTTCTAGATAATGCAAGCAAGAGATCTTTCTAAAATTCATAGGGAAGTCAAGATTATCGATACTAGGCAAGTGGCGATATTGTTGTGGCAGAGTTAGACACTATACGGCCTTTCCAGAATTATCACTATCACCCAGAAGTCAACATGTTAAGACATGGTGGAAGTGTCACGCCAGTGCCCTGAGCTCAGCTTGATATCACTTCTAGATTGTGCAAACAAGTGTGAGGTTTTGGAAGGGTCATTTAAATAAAGGCGAAAGAGAGGGTATCTCAGAAGCAAGTTAGAGGGTAAGCAGTGCAAGATGAGATCATGTGGCCCTGGGAGGGGGGTGCTGTACACTCCTCAGAGGAAATTGCTGTGCTTTTGGGATAGTTCCTATATCAAGAGAGTCGAAGTGACAAAGCTTTTTTATGAAAACTGCGTTTCTATGCAGGGAAACAGGAATGTAATGGACAGTAAAGTAATTGTGATATGGGAAATAATAATGGTTATGTGGAAGAAAGAAACAGGAGGAGGAAAATATTTTTTATAACTTGTACAACAGTGCTAGGAGTTGCCGTAATAAATGAGAAAAATAGTAATTTTGCATTTGTAATAAAAGTGTTGATTTTAGTGTTATCACAGGCTGGTTCAATAGCTAGTAGGACTGAAACGCTGAAAGAAGCTCAAGCCTGTGTTGGTGTTGCAGTACTTTTCAAGAAGGACACGCTTTCTTCTGAAACTAAAAATGGCACTACTGTATTCAAGGAACTGACAAGTCAGAAAAATAAACAATCTTTAGTTGCTTATGGAAAAACTGTTGTAACAGTTAATGTGCAAGATGAGTTATAATTTAGGGACTGCTTCAGGCTTCTATTCTGCCTCATGATCACAGATTAAAACTGGGTAAGAGCTAAAAAACTCTATATAATTACAGGGCTTCTCTTCCGGTGATAATGTTAGAAACTTCCTACAGCTAATACCAAAATGTTCTTGACAATTTTAAGTGTTCTAAAGCACACATTCTAGTTCCATTTTACATCTGACATGGCATAAAACTACAGAGACTTGATCTGAGCAGATAAGGAGAAATTGATTTTCAGAACAGAAAATCACAGATAAGTAAGTAGAAATCATTGAGACTTGACCTTAGATGGCTTTGGTATTCATCATATAAACTCAAAGAAACAGCGTATGTACTTGGAATTTCAAAGATGATCTCATCTAAATCTGAAAACAACAGAGGCCAATCACTTCAGATAGACTATATAATGAAGAAAAAGTGTGAATAATACTTCACGAGCAAGTATTTAGGGATGTTTTCTAGGGATGCAAGAAGCCTCAGTCTTGGAACTAACAAGGTAGGTAAGTAGTTGTAGAAGCTGTAAGTACTTTTTTAATTGTAAACTGATAAATATGTAGCAAGAGTGCAGCCTTGTTAGAAGTCAAGTGAAGCCAGATGTATATGAGAACTCTTTATTAAGTGAAATAAATGTGGTCCTTAGGCTAAGTGTTTTAACTCAGAAGCCAAGGAATGTAGAAAAAAAATTAAGGAAACCCAGCTAAACTGGACTCACTTTAATCAGTAATCCCCTTCTTGATTTTATTCTGGAAGTTGTAGAAGCGTTGAAAAAAACAAAACTCTAGATCATTAATATTGATTTTCCTCAGTGCATGAATTAATAAGCAAGTATTAAGCTTGAATGTAAAGACTTAAAATCAAGATGATAGGGCTCTTAGTCTAAAGTAGGTCTTAGAAAAATATTGGAAGAGTTGGAGTTACTCGGTTTTCTGTAACCATAAACTCTGGTAGGAAAAGCTAGAGAATTTCTGTAGAAGTTGTGAATTCATATACATAAAGCATTTCTCTCATGCTATCAACTGTACTTTGGATGAAAATCTTATCACTTCACTGTCTTTTTTTTTTTTTTTTTTGTAGTTGATAAGAAACTGTGAATCACCAGAAGACTTATATATTCCTGTGAATTTCCAGTCATTTGTAAGAACATTTCCAGCAACAGATGACTTCTGTTAGAGGAACTGTATTGCTACCTCCTCCCAAATGGGAGTCTGCTACTACTAGAGAGGTTATCAAGAACAAAGAAGGGGGATGAAGCAATTCTATGCTTTGCTTTCAGGAAGTCTCTTTTCTAATGGAATACCAGCTGTGCTCTGTACATAAGATGAATAATATAATACTTAAACCCAATTTAAATCTTAAAATATGAAAATATTTGAGAACTAAATGGATAAAAACCTTTGAGAGCAAGCTGAGAATTTCACTTATGACTGAAACAGGAGCTGATGACAACAACAGAGACATTTTGGTTGTTAGGAGAATGGTAAATAGTGAAAAAGAAACATGAACTTGATAAATGGGGATTTTGGAAACCAGAAGATGTTCTGCAGCTGAATATGAGGTTGGATATGCAGTAACAGACGTTCGTCTGTGTGTAAATGTTCCTGTCTTAAGGAAAGCATTACACTAGAAGAGGTTGAATTCTCAGTAGTTCTCAGTGTGATATAGAGATCAAAGGGGCTAATTGGAACTTTTGATGTTAATTGGTGAACTTCAGATAGTATAGTAAGATTTTATCTGATGATGTTTCAATGTCTACAACAATGTGCCCACCTCGTATGTGAACAACTTGTGAAGCATTTTTTCATAAAGTGGGAAGGATATGGAAGCAAAAGAGTCAGCTATGCCTCCATAAATATTTACCACTCCAGGTAAGGCTCCAAAGAATAAAATGTATATCAGAAAAGAAAAGGTGACTTTAAACCAGATTGCATGTCTTCAAGTAATTTGTCTTATAAATGTGATGTTATTGTTGGGTTTAACTATAACTGTTCAGATTGCTGGTGGAGGACAGGGAGAGAAGAGTTTGTTTCTCTATTACTTTGGGGTGGTTATTTTTAGAACTAGATATTTCTTAACTGTTAGTATATACACTAAAATAATTTTACACTAATCCATTTTTTTTTCATTTTTGGCCATTAATTCTGTTTGCCTTTCAAAAATCAGAGATTTAAAAATGATCCTCTCTAAGTAATTTGTATTGAAACCTTCTAGGGAATGAATACGATCGCAAGTCAGAATAAAGTAAAATGAATAACTACAAGGAAAGCAATATTTAATTATTTTGTCACATAATTCATGCTTAACATTATGGAAGTTGCCATGGTGACCTCAGAATGAATCTGTTATGTCATATTTTGTTTTAATTTGCCTGCATGTCATTTTCACTTTAAAGTACTTACATCTATGACTTGTTGGAAAGACCAATTGCAGCAACAGTTTTGAGGTATTCTGTTGGAGATTTGCTGTTTGTACTGATCAGGAAGTTTTAGCACACTTAATTTCAGACCTCATGTAAATAAAGTCTTACAATTATTGCATCAATCCACAGTAGCATTTAATTTTAAGAGACACAGCCAATTTGCTATAGACTAGACCTGAAGTTTGATGAGTTAATTAAGCTTCCTAACCTGTTATCTTACCTTTCATAATTAATACCATAATCATATTCATCTAAACTCAATTATATGGAAGTCACTGTGTGAATTTTAATTTTAAAAAATGGAGAAAGATTTGGGCACAGTAAGATGTCTGTATGCTCCCCAGGGTGCAAGTTCTTTAGCAACTGGCTCTGTAATTAAGAGGGGAATTCCATGTCTCTTGTAATTTGGAAGACTGCTTTTGTATTTATTACAAATTCTGGGCAGTGTGGACAAAATAGGCCTTTTAAGTACAGGCTGCAGTTAAATGTATTTGAAAACAAGCAGTCTGCAATGTACAGGATGTGACTCAGTGCCTAACCTCTGTTTATTGGCGAAAAAGATGTTGGCAACTGAGTTGCTTGAGCCTATCAGTACTTCAAGCACATTTGAATAGATGCTTCAGGCAACTTTTATTTTTCTTTTTCTTGATTACCTCTTTTAACCAAAAGACCAGCTTGAGATTGAGCTTAACTGTCCATATTTGAGCCATTATCTGCAAACTGGGTGAATTCACTGTGAGCGAATATGTGTTGTTTGAGATTGTCTCTGTATCCATATTTCATATCCCTTAACTCAAGACTGGTCTTTCCTTACTAATTGAGTTAGCTATCTGGATCATGTATTAGAATTCTTTAATGCGCACTTTGTACTTTCCATCACTTACCAGTGTCATCTCAGTTTTGCTTAGCTTAGTTTCAATGACCTCATCTCATAAGACCACATTTTGCCTAAACTCTGAACAATCCAGCATAAGAACAAAATAATTTTATATAGTAAAAGCAGGATGATTGTCCTCATACTCCTGTTGTTTAGTACTTATTTGACTAATACAGGTATTAGCTGTACAAATTCAGAAAAAGTCTAGCTTTAGGACTCAGGAAGGCTTTCTCCACTTCTTTCTTCTGTCATCTGTTTGCATCCTGAGTGAGGAACCACCTCAAATGGGACAGCAGTGTATTATTATTAAGCACTATATATGCTGTCCCAGGGATCAGGAAGATAAGGATGGGTTTCTGACTTCTGTTGGTCATTGGAGGAGCCCAAATCCAGGTTGCCTACATTTCAAAGCCGATACACTACCTTTAATTAAGGTGAAATTAAGTATCATTTGCTGAGCCTGCTCAGGTCTTAGACATCTTTAAGAAATAATGTTTCTTTTTTATTATTATTTTATTTATTTAAATAAAGAAAAAATCTGTTTAGAGGCTCTGGGAAAAGTTGCGCTAAGAGTTTCTTTCACAAATTGGGAAGGATTTTGAAGTCTAGATGGAAATTCTTACTAAAGAGAAAACATGATTTTGGGAGCATACAAATAATCTATCAATTGATGGGTCCAATAAGCAAACCCCTGATGTTTGAAATTATTTCTGTCTGTGCGTGCTCTTTCCAGTGATTACAATGATAACTCTAATGTGTGCATTGTAAGCATTGTGAGTTTGAATAACTCATACATGGGGTACAACCTGGAGGCCATTGAGTAAAAGAACTTTTCTTTTGGCTTGTGAGAAAGAGAAGATCTGTAGGAAGTAGCAGTGCATCATGAGTGTCCATATTTGGGGACCATTCCTAATGCTGATAGAATAACCCTTTAATTTGTTTTGCTTATGGGTAAGATGTTGGTCTTAAAAGGGTTGGCACTTTTGTCATTGGAAATGAGCTGTGACAGTATTGCAAGGAAGAAATAACAGTGGCTAGGAGCCACTGAGTCTTAAACTCAATCTCTTCTCCTTATAGGGCAGAAAATTTCTGTCTTTCAAGTAGGAAAAGATTTAACTAACTTTTTATTTTAAGATATGTTATTGCACACTTAAGCCTAGTCAAGAACAACATTTGCTATAGGTAACACAAAGAGAACAGCCATGGAAACATGGCAGGAGGTATTTCACTGTGCAGGACAAGGCTAACTTTATTCTGAGATATTTTCACTGCTGCATTCCTAAGCTGAGCAATGAAAAAAATCATGTGAGTGCAACTACCCATGCTGCAGGCAAAATTTCCTTTTAAAGTCCAATATCTGTGAAGTGCTGGTCTGATGTATAAAAACTAGTTATTTTCTTTGACTCCTTTACCCCAGAATTTTCACCATATTATTGCAAATTTGGTTGAAACTTTTTATTCTATGCTCCTGAAAGATATTTGACTTCTTTTCAATAAATAAATTCTCCACTTTTCACCTAGAAAACAGAATACAAAGTGAAGGAAGATGTAAATAACAATTATAACAATTTAAAAAAAAGAAAAGAACTGCTTTGTTTTTAACTTTTATTCCCTCTGCCCTTTTATTCTCCTCCTCTGCCCCTCAAACTATTAAGGAAACTGCAATTCAATATAATGCTAAAATTATAAATTATTTTTAGTGTTAGGTTGACAACCTAATTTTTAACATTTTTTCCAATAATTGTCCTTTTTAAGGAAAATATGGAACAAAAATATTCTTCTGTATGATCAGCAGAGTTCTATTTCCATTGTGAATTATTTGAGAAGTAATTATTTTTCTTGAGAAAAAAACTTGAAAGGATTGCAGAAAATACATTAATTTTTAGGTTTAGCTAAAGAGCAGATGCATTATTTAGCTGTTGGAGTTGCAAGTTGAATGAAGCATATGGATTGCCCATTATAATAAAAAGTAATTTGCTCTATTTAACTAATTTAAGCATAAAAAATTATAATGATCAATCTTGTGTAAAACAGACAGGGATAACTCAGCAATTCAATGTTAACTGTGTTATCATCCCAAAGCCCATATTGATTTTTAAATTACATTTACAAAATGCTCAGTCAGGTCCAAGACCTAATAAAATAGCTATGTGGCATCTACCTTAAACTTACAGAAGAATATTCCTGGTAATAAAACCAGCTGGTCAGAAATTTCACAGAGCAGGACAAAGGCTGGGGTGTTTGGGGTGGGGTTTTTTTTGTTTCAGGGGTGAGGAGGAAACAAAGCTGTTGAGGTTTCAAAACTAGAGTAGGAGTACTAGTGCTGAGGGAGCCTGGCCCTGTAGGCTCATAAAGAGCATTGGATTTTCAAAGGGTGAATGTTTGGCATTGTCTTGTGGTTTAACTTCTAGAGGGACCTTTTGGAGCACTGTTGTTGTGACATGCCTTTCGTGATCTCATCCACAAGTTTTTCACTGAGAAATTTTAGCGGGCAGAGCACTGACTTGTCTGGGTGCTTCAGTTATTTGTCCTTGGATAAATTTGTCTTGTGATGAAAAATCTGCTGTTTGAGAAATGGCAAGGTGAATTGAGAATGACAAAGTAATGAAAAAAGGACTGAAACCTATTGCCATCACAAATAATATAAATGTAAGTTTCTGTCTACCAGGCACCTCCCTTATAAAATAATAGTAGCTGTCAGGTAGGGAAGCTGCAAGAAATGATGTTGTTGTTTAAAAAGGCATTTCACTTCTATGTTTCCTCTTATGAGCAGTGCTGATATACACAGTTCACGATGTTCACATGATAAACAGCGCAGCCCCTTTATGAAAACAAGTTGTTGTATATCTCACCCCCAGAAGTAACAATGTATGGAAAAAGAGAAATGACAATTGAGTTGAAAAAAAGTAATAGGTGTGCCATTGTAATTAATCAGTAAGACATGACAGGCTGAGTGCCACTGCTGCTTAATCACCTCACAGGTGCTTGGTGAGTCATGGTACAAATCTGAAGCTTTCCAGTGCATCCAAATGGAGCATTAATCAACAGTGCAGGGCAGTCTGCGTGGCACGGTAATGGTACAGATGCCTTGAAACTCTGACTTATTTCAAGGAACAACTTTGGCCTCCGTAACATATGGGATAGGTCTAACCCAACCTTGCAGCTTAATTGGTCCCGTATCAACATGAAGTCTTGGTGCCAACTCCGAGTGCTGCCTCTTGGTACACTTTAACCCTGGAGCAGACCTTGCTCTTGCATTCCTGGGCTGGTTGACAGCCTGGCAAAGCAGGTCCTTGCCATTACATTTATGGGGAAATATTTCACCTGTGCAAAGGATGCCTATTAAAACGACTTTTGCTTTCTTTTGTTTTGACTTTCTCTCATAAGCTCCACAGAAGGGGCTGATGCTCACGGTGCAGTAGAGAATAACAGGGCCCCTGGAGGGCAGGAGCTCACTGCTCCCATGTGGCTTTTCTCTTATTATTGACCTGGAGGTGAAGCTGTGCTCATCCAGTGGAGTCAGCCAGACTGGTTCTAATGGCAGATGTCTCCAACCTTTTAACTAAATCTCACTTTTGCAGAACTTTCCTGGGGGCCCTTTTAAAATTAAGTTTAAAACAGGACTTCAGTACAGTGACAAGGGGTGTAGTATGGGAAAAATGG
Source organism: Piaya cayana (assembly GCA_013389865.1). Classification (NCBI taxonomy): domain Eukaryota; kingdom Metazoa; phylum Chordata; class Aves; order Cuculiformes; family Coccyzidae; genus Piaya; species Piaya cayana. The sequence continues at coordinate 90,148 of WAAB01022655.1, forward strand.
AAGGCAAGAGGAAAAAGTAATATATGTAACAGACCTTTTATGTGGCAGTTCCAGTGTTTCACAGCAGAAATCCCCTTTTCTTATGCTTTGTAAGCAGGAGTTACATTTACCACAAACAATATGGGAGTAATGAAAGAGACAAATTACTAAAGGAAGCTGTGTAGCTGTCTGTAGATGTATGTGGTGATTCTGAAGTATCAGAGGTGAGTTTTGCATATCAATTTTCCAGCATGCAAATGTCAAAAAAAGCCAAAATGCTCAAAGACTTTGTTCAGTGATGCTCAGAGATGCATCCCTGTTCCTTCATAAAAAAACCCATTTGAAGTTGGCTACGGTACAGATGATTTTTCCAGAGTAGAGAGACTCAGGAAATTGACTTACTAGAAAGGTAAGTAGTATAAGACAGTGTTCACTACAAATTAGTTATGTTGCTTTCTATCAGCTGTCTTTTAAGTGTGATGGTTAAGATTTAATTAAAATAGTATTTATTGCTATTTTTCCCTTATTGTTGAAAAAAATCCAGTAGAGCCAAGGAACAAGCCAACAGATTCTTCACAGGAGACCTTGTCCAAGGGAGTGAATGTATTTTTGCTGTGCTAATNAGAACTGCTTTGTTTTTAACTTTTATTCCCTCTGCCCTTTTATTCTCCTCCTCTGCCCCTCAAACTATTAAGGAAACTGCAATTCAATATAATGCTAAAATTATAAATTATTTTTAGTGTTAGGTTGACAACCTAATTTTTAACATTTTTTCCAATAATTGTCCTTTTTAAGGAAAATATGGAACAAAAATATTCTTCTGTATGATCAGCAGAGTTCTATTTCCATTGTGAATTATTTGAGAAGTAATTATTTTTCTTGAGAAAAAAACTTGAAAGGATTGCAGAAAATACATTAATGTTTAGGTTTAGCTAAAGAGCAGATGCATTATTTAGCTGTTGGAGTTGCAAGTTGAATGAAGCATATGGATTGCCCATTATAATAAAAAGTAATTTGCTCTATTTAACTAATTTAAGCATAAAAAATTATAATGATCAATCTTGTGTAAAACAGACAGGGATAACTCAGCAATTCAATGTTAACTGTGTTATCATCCCAAAGCCCATATTGATTTTTAAATTACATTTACAAAATGCTCAGTCAGGTCCAAGACCTAATAAAATAGCTATGTGGCATCTACCTTAAACTTACAGAAGAATATTCCTGGTAATAAAACCAGCTGGTCAGAAATTTCACAGAGCAGGACAAAGGCTGGGGTGTTTGGGGTGGGGTTTTTTTTGTTTCAGGGGTGAGGAGGAAACAAAGCTGTTGAGGTTTCAAAACTAGAGTAGGAGTACTAGTGCTGAGGGAGCCTGGCCCTGTAGGCTCATAAAGAGCATTGGATTTTCAAAGGGTGAATGTTTGGCATTGTCTTGTGGTTTAACTTCTAGAGGGACCTTTTGGAGCACTGTCGTTGTGACATGCCTTTCGTGATCTCATCCACAAGTTTTTCACTGAGAAATTTTAGCGGGCAGAGCACTGACTTGTCTGGGTGCTTCAGTTATTTGTCCTTGGATAAATTTGTCTTGTGATGAAAAATCTGCTGTTTGAGAAATGGCAAGGTGAATTGAGAATGACAAAGTAATGAAAAAAGGACTGAAACCTATTGCCATCACAAATAATATAAATGTAAGTTTCTGTCTACCAGGCACCTCCCTTATAAAATAATAGTAGCTGTCAGGTAGGGAAGCTGCAAGAAATGATGTTGTTGTTTAAAAAGGCATTTCACTTCTATGTTTCCTCTTATGAGCAGTGCTGATATACACAGTTCACGATGTTCACATGATAAACAGCGCAGCCCCTTTATGAAAACAAGTTGTTGTATATCTCACCCCCAGAAGTAACAATGTATGGAAAAAGAGAAATGACAATTGAGTTGAAAAAAAGTAATAGGTGTGCCATTGTAATTAATCAGTAAGACATGACAGGCTGAGTGCCACTGCTGCTTAATCACCTCACAGGTGCTTGGTGAGTCATGGTACAAATCTGAAGCTTTCCAGTGCATCCAAATGGAGCATTAATCAACAGTGCAGGGCAGTCTGCGTGGCACGGTAATGGTACAGATGCCTTGAAACTCTGACTTATTTCAAGGAACAACTTTGGCCTCCGTAACATATGGGATAGGTCTAACCCAACCTTGCAGCTTAATTGGTCCCGTATCAACATGAAGTCTTGGTGCCAACTCCGAGTGCTGCCTCTTGGTACACTTTAACCCTGAGGCAGACCTTGCTCTTGCATTCCTGGGCTGGTTGACAACCTGGCAAAGCAGGTCCTTGCCATTACGTTTATGGGGAAATATTTCACCTGTGCAAAGGATGCCTATTAAAACGACTTTTGCTTTCTTTTGTTTTGACTTTCTCTCATAAGCTCCACAGAAGGGGCTGATGCTCACGGTGCAGTAGAGAATAACAGGGCCCCTGGAGGGCAGGAGCTCACTGCTCCCATGTGGCTTTTCTCTTATTATTGACCTGGAGGTGAAGCTGTGCTCATCCAGTGCAGTCAGCCAGACTGGTTCTAATGGCAGATGTCTCCAGCCTTTTAACTAAATCTCACTTTTGCAGAACTTTCCTGGGGGCCCTTTTAAAATCAAGTTTAAAACCGGACTTCAGTACAGTGACAAGGGGTGTAGTATGGGAAAAATGGAAGGCAAGAGGAAAAAGTAATAAATGTAACAGACCTTTTATGTGGCAGTTCCAGTGTTTCACAGCAGAAATCCCCTTTTCTTATGCTTTGTAAGCAGGAGTTACATTTACCACAAACAATATGGGAGTAATGAAAGAGACAAATTACTAAAGGAAGCTGTGTAGCTGTCTGTAGATGTATGTGGTGATTCTGAAGTATCAGAGGTGAGTTTTGCATATCAATTTTCCAGCATGCAAATGTCAAAAAAAGCCAAAATGCTCAAAGACTTTGTTCAGTGATGCTCAGAGATGCATCCCTGTTCCTTCATAAAAAAACCCATTTGAAGTTGGCTACGGTACAGATGATTTTTCCAGAGTAGAGAGACTCAGGAAATTGACTTACTAGAAAGGTAAGTAGTATAAGACAGTGTTCACTACAAATTAGTTATGTTGCTTTCTATCAGCTGTCTTTTAAGTGTGATGGTTAAGATTTAATTAAAATAGTATTTATTGCTATTCTTCCCTTAGTGTTGAAAAAAATCCAGTAGAGCCAAGGAACAAGCCAACAGATTCTTCACAGGAGACCTTGTCCAAGGGAGTGAATGTATTTTTGCTGTGCTAATGCGTATCTTTGGAGGGAACCTCGTGTCACAGCCCACAGATAATATTTCAGCCTCTGGCCATTTGGGAAAAACAAAAGGCAAATTTGGATCTTAGAGAGCCGAGATTAAAGATCGTTCAAGCTGAGCCCCAAACATACTTGTTTTTCCCCACTACCTCACTGCTCTCTTTGAATGAGTGGTGAGATCACATGGAATAGACACCAAGAGAGAAAACATCAGTCTCTTGTTTTTATGGAAAAAGCTGCAAACCACAGAAAATATTTGAAATGAAAGGTTTAGCACAGAACACCAGGGCATCACTCTAGACCTCCAGCCACTGAGGCAGAGACAAGAGCTCAGCAGAGGTTAGATAGATGCTCTCTTTATTAGAACAGAACTTTTCAGTCTGTTAGAGAAGTGCTTTCATCTTTCAGTCAAGACAGGCTATTACTAAAATTAAAAAAGAAAGTTAATGTGTTGCCAAAGGACTTTAATGAATATTAAAAATATGTATGTGGATCCTCTGATTATTTTGCCTTTTATTAATACTGGATTTATTTTTACCTAATTATGCCAGACCATTTCTATCTGGCTAGTTCTTTTAAGTGACTTTGTCCAACTCTTTTCCCCTTGCATCTAATAAAAGCTATCTTATTTCTTATATTGACTCATGAAACAAAGTTGGAGGTGCTGCCAGAGAGACTCATCAATTCAGTCCTTGCAGGAGCTGAATCTGAACTATAGATGTTCAAAATCTGAGTGTGTTTGTGGATGTGACTGACATCAATATAAGTCAAAATTTTCAGACATATCAATCATATTGTCTTTCCTCTGTGAATCATATAAGTTGAATACTGTTAAAAATAAAAAAATCAAAACCAGAATAAAATTAATCCCTATAAAAAAGCAATGAGTTTACAGGCAGCAGTGTTTACTGTGATTTTATTTTCACTTTCCTGAATTATGTTTTGTTGCTTAATGTTTTTATTTTTAACCTAATGTGCAATGTAAGAAATCAGTTATGTCTTCTTTCCTTGCTTAAAAAAAAAAAAAATCCAAAATGGTGAAGAACACCTCCTGATTCTTCACACGTATTTGATCTAGCTGTTTTACAAGGGAATAATGTCTGCTCTATTCAATGGGTGAGTCATATTCTGTGTTCATCATCATCTGCACACTTGAATTGCAACTAGTGTCAGATTAACACAACGAGAAGAGGTAAGGTTTGAGTACATGAACAAAAGCCTGTGAGCAACAGACAACTGCATGTATGTTAATTTAATTTTTAGGACAGGGCCTCAGGCTGGTCTGGTAGGAAGATCCTTTAAGTAACTGCAATGAGGCAATTCTACACGTTTGCTGAAATGAGGTGGAAAACTGAATTTGTCTGATCTGGATGTACAGAATGGACGGACAGAATATTTCCTTTCATGGCTCTTGGATAGCACTGGCATCACAAGGTAGGATTTAAGACATCAGATTGCTGAATACTGAGGTGTATTATACTGCTACTTTTAGATGCGCAGTAGTACAGAACCAGTCAAAAAGGAAGATAATGAGGTGGAAGAAGTCAAGTAGCTAGATTATGAAACCAGACTCCTTTAATGACCAATTTCCTTAAATGACCATCCTTTCTTTAATGACCAGCTGGAATCACAAGAGAATTTGTACTGACCCAGTGATGAAGTGCAATTGATTCAGCAACTTTATTTTGTTTCACTTAAAACTTTTTATTCAAAAGAGATCCCACCAGTAGCACTGTTAGTACACTTCAAGGATGCCCTCTAGAAACCAGAAACCAACAGCAGATCTGAAAAATTGTATGTTATGTAGAACTAAAGGAGGCCCATGCTCAAAGCATAAATGGTGAATTTGGGAAGATTTAGATTCAGGTTGACAAATGTCTGGTTTGACACCTCTCTGTCATTTCTCCATTTAGGTATCCAAGAACTTTTCCTCATTAATTTGACATTAGCAATTTACACCAGGGCACAAGGAATGAGAGAAGCGTTCAGACAAGAACAGATCCTTGTCTCTTGTGTATCAGACTTCTTGGAAAACGGCTGAACCCTTATTCCAATGTTTACAAGAATTATCTTCTGTCATCTTATGGCATAGAAGCTTGGAAAAGAAAATAAAATTTTACCTTTTTGAAAAGGAAATGGAAAAACAAAAAGAAAAGGGAAAAAAGAAAAAGAGAAGGAGAAGGAAGAAGAGGAAGATTTCTTTTGCTATGAATAGAATTTTTCTGCACTGTTAATGTTGCAAAGTTATGCTACCATATATCTGTAATTGGTTTCAGTATAATTTAGCTGTCTAATCTATTGCTATGCCTGATTTCTTCTAAGATTAATGATAATGCAAACCTGTTATTTTTATCTTGAAGTGCATACATAGAATGGAGGCTGGGGGATACCCTCCCATCAACTGTTGTGCAATTTAATTTATTCAGTTGTAATGTGTTTGTGTGAAAGTGAGTGGTGTATTTTCCTGATTTATTTCTTTCTCACTTGTCAGTGATGGCAGCTGGAAAATGTCTTCCTGGTAGTTTTCTAAATCTTACAATATGAGAGATAATATATTGAAATGGTGATTTCTCTCGGAATTACTTTACTCTTTAAGGGCCAGGCAATATTCTTCACTTTCATTCCTGCCTTCTGTTTTGCTCCATAATTTGTGTCATATCTTGTGGTCTAGATGTTTAGGTAATTGATACTTCTGAAGTGATAGTAGAATCAAGAATGTTCTCAGATTTGTAATGGTTGTTGTTTATACAATATTTGTGTCTAAATTTTTCCTTTTCCTAAACGGTTTTTCTGTTACTCTGAATTAAAAAAAAATGGTAATTTAACTTGTGTTTTATTTTTCTCTAAGCTCTACATCTATAAATAAAACTTGTAGCTAGCTATGATTTTTTTTCCACCTCCTGCATACCTCATCCTTGTTTTACCTCTTTTTTGGTGGTAGTAAGCAGACACTGAGTGCCAGGCACATTTGTCTTCAGTGTTGCCATCCTCTTCCCAGAATTCTCACCTCCACTAACCATATTTTTGCTCTGGCTCTTGTATTCATCTTTACTTCTGTATAAACAGCTTCTTATTTACTTGGTATCTGGTTCTCACAAAATCTTGTGGATTTCCATGGTCATCAGTGTTATAGTCCATTCTTATGGTTTATTCAAGACCAGGAATAAAAGAGAGATGAAAAAAACGTGTTTCGTGAATCATATATCCATTTTTCTGTCTTTTGAGTTATGGGAGACAGACCATGATCCAATAGTTGTTTTTACTTGTGAATGTATTTTTTATTAAAATTTACTAGTATATAAAGACTATTCTTACGGATGGAAACTCCTCAAAAACTATTCTTCCTCATGCAAGGTATTTATATTTTAAAAACCTATAGTAGAATTTTTCTTGGCCTAGTAGAATGATTTATCAGATTAATACTATACTGATTATGGACACTAAATGTAATTCAAGACACGTCAATCTCTCTTTTAGTTTGATTGCAATGGGAAGAAACGTTTTCTTGAGAGTCTATATTAATAGATAATAAGGACATAATGCAGAGTTCAGTTATTTTTAACTTTTCTTTTAACAAGCTGCTCTGCAGAGCACATGGAATGAAATCATGACTAAAGATTAAAGTTAGTAAAAAATATTATGGTCTTTCTGTGGAAAAAGAACTATATCAGTTTGCTATCTGGATTTCATCCCTTAATTGGTGTATCCAAGCAACCATCTAGTTGTCCTGTCCTGTTTTGGAAGAGTAAAGGTAGAGCCATGTTTTTCTGTTCTATTCCTTTCATTCATAACTGGGCAAAACCCATTATTGGAAAGCAAAGAACTGAGTCTTTTACATTAAATCTAATGTCTAAACCATGTTGGTCTTGAAGGAGAGGTGAGGGGAATCCTTCATCTCCCCCTACGCCTCCCTGCCGTGTAACCTCTGTCTGCCGGTGACTGGTCTTCCTGGAATTCACACAGCCCTGGAAACAACATGGAAATGGGCATCTGTTTCTCATGCTAGCATTACTTTTAAAGAGAAATTTTCTTTGTCTATAACCCTGGTGCAGGTTTCCTTCATATTTCTTTGCTTGCTTCTGACTTCTGTTGACAAAATATTCCATTGAATTGCATGGAGAAGCATCCCACTTAGGGCATGCAAGGAATTGTTACAACCCAAGGGCATGAAAATGATTATATTGCTTGTTAGTACAATATTTATGTGGCTGTGAGGAGCACAAGGATGTGGGAGGACATGGTGTTGACAGAGTGGAAGGGGAGCAATATGTGCTAATCAGGAAAGCTGGAAATCCCTTGTGCTTTATTACTGGGATCAGTATCTTGTGGTAGTGAACCGATTAGGGAGTGATTAGTCTCATATTTCAGCATCTCTAGGAGTGACATTAGAGGTGAACTTGATGTCATAGACAAACTCCAGTCAAGGTAGTGCTTGTGCAGAGGGAAATATTTGGGTCTTGAATAAGTTTCCATGTCTCCTAATTTGAAACCTTTACCAGAAAAAAAAGTTCCTTCCAGTCCTACGAAAGTAAAAGTTCATAATTGTTTTATTTTTCTCATGGAAATGTACAGATGACAAATCAGCATCACTCTGTTATTTTCCATATGTGAAGGTATAGTCATCACATTCCAAGGTATTTTGACTCACATCTACCCCTATACCCCCGTTTGAAACCACAGTTAAAAACGAGTGTAGTACTGGTAGACTGGATAACGATTTTAATCACATATTTTGAAAGTACCTTTCAGTGATGCAATTGTTTTTTCTACAGCATTTGTGATGTTACTCTATAATGCCACAAGCTTTTGTAGTTCTTAAAATGAGTGTGTGCCAAATCATTATTGTTTACATCCTTGGATGAAATCTTCAAAAGATCTTGGCAATTATTTGAAAAGGAAGAGATGAATCTGAAAAGAGTTTTAATTTAATATTTAATTTCATTAAGAACCTTGGAGCACAAAGTAAGAGTGTATTATTTATAACACAAAGCATTGAGTGCTCCTCAGTAGAGAGGAAGATCAGAATATCATAGAGCAATAAACGGTCACCTAGAGGAGAAAGTGATAGAAACACAGGAATATTCACTAGTGAAAGTACCAAGTTTGCATTCCTTCTGTTATTGCCTTTTAAGGACAGGAACATCTGTGGGAAAGGAAAGACTGAAGAAGTATGAGACAATGATAAAATGAATGAAAAACCAAAATGATATGGTAAAGAAAAAGGTAAGTACAAGTTTCTTTTACGTGTCGCATAAGGAGTTTCGAGTGAAGGCTGTGAACTCTTAAGCTGTAGCAAAGAAACTGGTAAGACTTCATTGGGAATATGTGGTATGTGGTTCTGTCATACAATACTCACATAGTTCTGGAAAGGACCTTTTGGATGATCTGAGGATAGAGAACCTCTGTTATGAAAGGAAAATATTGGCTTTGACACTGAAATTTATGTACCAAAATATCATTTCCAAAAAATGGAAAATGGATATTACAAAAATGTTGATGGGGATTTTTAGATAGCTTTTCAGGAGAACTAAGAACAGGAAAATGAAATGAGCCACTTCACATATTGGAAGTTCTGTCAGCGATGATCCAGTGTGTCTGCTATTTTGTGTCTGATAAAAGGTGATATTTAGGGAAAACAAATGAACCTTGTCACTTTGTGGTCCATTCTCTGTACTATTCCACCACATCCAGTAATAGTTGTGACAGTTATGGACTAGATGGTGGAAATGCCTTCTATTTTTTTGCCTGATATTCCTATGAATTAATAAACTAGGTATTATTTTTTGAAGGGTATACACATGTAAATCTAGAATTAAAAACTGCTTTTCATAGAATCATAGAATCATAGAATAACCAGGTTGGAAGAGACACACAGGACCATTGAGTCCAACCATTCCTACCAAACACTAAATCATGNTGAACATGCTCCAGAGCCTCAACATCCTTCTTGAGGAGAAGGGTCCAGAAATGAATACAGTATTTGAGGTGTGGTCTCAACAGGGCCGAGTACAGAGGGAGAATAACCTCCCTGGACCTGCTGGTCACACCGTTTCTGATACAAGCCAGGATGCTACTGGCCTTCTTGGCCACCTGGGTCCACTTCTGGCTCATGTTCAGTCAGGTGTCAACCAACACCCCCAGGTCCCTCTCCTCCAGGCAGCTTTCTAGACATACTTCTCCTAGTCTGCAGCTCTGCACAGGGTTGTTGTGCCCCAAGTGCAGGACCTGGCATTTGGCCTTGTTAAACCTCATGCCATTGGACTCTGCCCAGTGGTCCAGCCTGTTCAGATCCCTTTGCAGAGCCTCCCGACCCTCCAGTAGATCCACACTTCCACCCAGCTTGGTGTCGTTTTCAAACTTGCTTTTGATACTTAAAAAAGATTCTTTCAATAATCTGAACACCTGTTATAAAAACTGAATGTGTTTTAAATACTCTGAAAATCACATCAAAGCATGTGTCTTCTGTTTTTTTCTGAAGACTTTTATGCTGATTAGTGCTGGAGATACTCACGTTGTAACAGTATTAATTTGTAAATCTGCTATGTGTTATCTGTGCCTATGTGCTTGCTCAGAAACACACTGGAATTAAGCAGCCTAACTCATAATCCTCACATGGATAGTTTAAGGTCCAAAAGAATATGGTTCCTTCTCCCGCTGGAGTCCATAGGCATTATTCAGTCATTTCATTATTTGTGAATAATAGACTCCTCAATACATGAAGCTGATGGTTTCACATACACTCATAGTCATCTGAGGATTAGCTCAACTCATCTCTTTTGCAATATCTTTTGGTTAGAGTTTTCATTCTGGCATTTGGAGACACATTATATGCTGTCCTGTGTCTCAAAAGGACTAAATCTGAGAAAATGAGAGCTGGGGTTGATCAGCCTGGAGAAAAGAAGGATTTAGGGAGATCTTACAGTGGTCTTTCAGCTCATAAAAGGGTCCTACAAGAAAGTTGAGGAGGAACACTTTACAAGTGCATGTAGTGACAGGATGTGGTAGAATTGCTTTATATTGGAGGGGGGAAGATTTAGATTAGATATTAGGAAAAAAATCTTCATTATGAGGGTTGTGAGATGCTGGAACAGGTTGGCTAGGGCAGTTGTGGATGACCCCTCTCTGAAAGCATTAAAGATCGGGTTGAAGTGGGCTTTTAACAGCCTGGTCTGGTGGAAGTTGTCTCTGCCGATACCAAGGGAGTTGGAACTGGATGATCTTTAAGGTCCCTTCCAACACAAAACATTCTATGATTCTATGAAGATAAGTAGTCTTCTGCTGATGTGCTATGAAAGGGCCAGAGACAGTATCAATTTGATCTACTGCTCTACCCTAGAGTGATGTTCTACTTGCAAATGCTATAAGGACCCCGTAATCATCTAATGATAATTACAGTTTTAAAAGGTAACTGAATACTATTTTCCACCTTTGAAGGACAGTTAGAGCAGGAAGTCTCTGTATGAATGCTCTCAAGGGGAGAAGAGAAGCGTGTGTATCGCTGTTACTGAGAATATGCTGTTACCACTGCTGACGGGAATAGAGAGACTTTGTGCGTGTACTTTGAAACAGTGCCCTTGGCCAGCCTTGGAGAAATGCTCACATTCAGGTGCCTGTCTTCTGAAGTTGCATTTAAAAAGTGACTTTAAATTTTTTATTTGCATAAAACTTCAAACAGAAATGTGAAATTTCAGATTATGCCTCAATACTCTTATAAGTCTTATTTTTTTTCAAAAGACAGCAATTGTTCAGTTCCTTCTTCAAGCTGACACAGAAAGTAAAAAGGTATGTTATAAAAAAAACCTCCATCGTGTTCAGTAAAAAAATGCTTAAAAAAATCAAAATTATAAACTATTAAATTCTCATATATTCATTGTAAGTTGTGGAAAATAAAGATGATTTTTGGCAGTTGCATATTTGCCATCTTCAGAAACCTATTGTGTGGGGCTAGTATTGATTTGTACAGTAATCCTCCACCTTATGACCCCAAAACTTATACATCTATAGCTCCATTTGGTGAGCACATACTTTACATGGATATAGCCCCCGATCGGGGTGGCTCATCAGTTCTGGTAGCATCCAGGCACACAAAGAGAGAATTGTCACAGTGTGGGAGTACAGGTGGGAAGAGATGACAAGTTAATAAGCCCGGGTAGTCCTTCTGTGACTCATCATAGGAGAGGACAGTCTGCTTGGGGAACTTGGGATTCCTCAAGTCCACTAGTGATTCTGAGTCTCTGGTCCAGAGAAGCATTCCTGCCCTGTTTCCTTCTGGTCTGCCTGATAACTATGTCTATGTATGTCTTTCTGCATCCAGGTATTAATTTCAGCCTGATATTACTTAATTTACTGAATTTACTGTCATCTTGAACCAGGCATTTGTACTACAGGTTTGTATTTGTTATTCTGCTGTTATTCTGTATCCTGAACCTACAACTTGACAAGGATGCCTTAAGCTTATTGCAGGGAGAAGTTCAGAATATTTTGTACATATAAATGTGTTAGTATCATGTTCTATGGTACCGAGTGGCTGTGTTTTATTCTAAAGGGAACAAGTTATGACCCATATTATTTAATTTTTACTTTATGAAAATTTCATTTTGCATTTTGTTTCTGATTGTAATTTTGAAATTTACATCATCAATTCATATTTCTTTCACCAAAATCTTTGAGTTGCAACTTTATCACAAAAATAGCTTTTGGGTTTTATTAGGTTCATTTACAATGTCTACTCAAACAATGTTTTAGCTTCAAGTCAAACTGGAATCTCTTTAAAAAGACACAACAACCTCCGCACCACACCGTCAGTATTTTTCCACTTGTGCTTTTCTAGTTTCTAGAAAAAATGTGCCGCATTCAGTAGGAACTTAAGGGCTATGTAACAGAGCTATGATGGAAGCATCCTACAAAAGGCCACAAATCTCTTCTGTGGTATAAAATGAATTGGTTGCTTGCTACCAGATTCTTTTCTTTTCTGGTTTTGAAAAATAGTCTTCTGACTCGCATTGAATGTGTCTTGTGGTTAAGTCCTCAGCCATTATAAATGTCAGAGCTTTGTTACAGCCTCAGATAACAAAAGAACTAAAACTGAAAAGAAAAATTGACTGAGGACTTTCTTTCCTTGTCGTCTTCTTTCCTTTGTGATTAATTTATCATGTCAAGCTATGTGGTTATTAACAAAGCTAGAGTTCTTTGTAATTTATTTCTGAAATATTCTTGTGGTAAAGCTAATAGACCATTTTGTGCAAGAAGCTATTTTGTTTTTAATGAGGATAATGAAAAGAATAAGGAAATTGGTACAAGTAAAACACTGACAGCCTCGAGCAAGCCTGGCAGAAGGCCACTATGTGACCAGGGTGCTTTAACACAGGACATAGGAGGAAAGGCTGAGGGAACTGAATTTGTTGAGCCTTAAGGAAAGAAGACAAAAGGGGAATCTTACTGCTTTCTAGCTACTTAGTCAGTATAGAGAATATGGAACCAGACACTTCTAAGGTGCATTGTGGTAGGACAGGAGGCAAGGGACACAAATTGGAATTTGAGAAGCTTCAATTAAGTAGTAGGAATTATTTTTTTTCAAGACATGGGTGTGGTCAACAGCTCAACAAGATTTCCCAGAGAGGTCATGGAAACTCCCATGTTAGGTAGAAACTCCAGCCTTGGAGATACTCAAAACTTGACTGGACAAGATCCTGAGCATCTGACTCTAAATTAGTGCTTACTTGAGTGGGAGTTGGACAAGAGGACTTCCAGAGATCTGTTCCACAGGTCCTTGCTAGCCTCTCTTTCTACAAAAAAACCTTGAGTGTCAAGTGTAAGAATTTCTAACCTACCACAGCTTTTGCTGGTATTAGAAAAATGACAAACTATTGTTTTTTTGCAAAGAAAGTTCTATTTATCATTTTTTCCCCTCCAATAACTTCCCTTGCGTATTGTACTTAAAGAAACTGAAGCTCTGGAAATTTGACTATAGAGCAACTTCTGATAAGATTTCCATGATCTGAACTTTTAAACCTTCTTACAAAAACATAGTCATGAAAATGATACATAATGCAATCATCAACCATTTACTTATTATTTTGGTTGACATAACTATAATTGTAATTTAAAGTATATTTTCCATCCAAGTTACTTCTTACTTGACGATGTGCAGGCTTTTTTTATTTGTTCATTTGGTTTTGGGGATTTTTTTATTTATTTGTCTGAGACTGGATTTAGTGAAGGACTTTTAACAGTTATTTTTAACTGACTTTTTAAAAAAATAAGCTACTAATCCATTCCTCAGTTAAGTTTTACTTAACAGGGTTGATCTTTAAACTCCTGTCAACTAGGATAAAAGATACCTATTCTTCAATTGATTATTGTCAATCCCAGCAAACTAACTGCATTAAGGAAGTTCAACTGCAGCTCTACTTTTTGCAGAAGTATGCAATAAGTAGTGAGCAATGATGCATATAAAAGCCTTCTAACTTGTTTGTAAGAACTCATTTGCAAATTTGCTTATTTCTTCATAAAACAAAGAAGCTTTTGTTTCTTTTTCAACTTTACAAACCATTTTTTCTCCTCCTGTGAACCAGAAGTGTTCAACAGAGAAATCCACGGCTTTTCAAAATTGCTTTGTTTTTCATCCAGCAAATGGAAATCCTCTCCCAGACGGAGAGCTGTAGCTTATTCTCCCATAAGTTTTGCAAATAAAAGCTAATACTGAATATGCAGGCTTTTTCATATTCTTTGTCTCCTTAGATAAAAGCAATATTTTGTTTTCTCTTTCCCTGTTTACAAGTGGAGACTAGCCAACTCACAGTCATCTCTTGCCATAAATATTGATAAATCCTGTGGAAAGTAGTTCTTAATAAGGATTGCTGACTTTGCTATGGATTCAGTTACATCATAGGAGCTTTTTCTCACTAGTCACACAAAGAACTAGCAGAAGAATCTGGTGAAAACCACTGGGTGGAGAAAGCTTTTCAAATTACTCTCCTACTGTAGATGAAGATCTTCTGTAGCTCTGCTCTATATTTGTGGAAAAAATTGTGCAAGTGTTACATTAAAGGCCTGGGTATCTTACAGTTCTTTCTGTCTGTTTCCAATAAGTTTCACTTTGAAGTCTCAGGCTTGTCAAAGTTTTCTCACTCTTAAGGTTTCCAATCAATTACATCTCTTTCTACTGCTCCTTAATAAAAGCATCTGCTCCAACTTTTAAAGCTACATCTTTTTTCCCCAAAAATGTTGGTATATTAGAGGAATATAAAATTTATTTTTGCTTTTGGTGAAGTATGAAATTTTCCTCCTATTTAGTTTATTTTCAGACTGCTTTTGGTGCAGATTTTTGTTCTGATTGGTTTGTCTGGCTTCTTTCTTGTTCCTTGCAATGTTCCTGCTTGATTTCCAAAGTGTTTTCAGGGCCTTTCTTATTTCTCTTCACATCTTTTCCAGTTCAGTTTTCCTGTTCTACTTTCCAGTTTTTCCTACAAAGCTTGCTTGTGATATTAGTTGTCTTGATTTAGGTAGTCAAAATGAAGTAAGAGAACCAAATGTAAAAACCCAATTGGAAATACAAACTGTTTAATGATTCTGTAAGAATCACGTCTAGCAGAAAGTAATTAAACTTCCTTTGTGTATGGTAAATAAAAAAGGTCATTGAAGGCCTTAAATCAAGAGACCTGTCTAAATCAAAAGGAAGACCGTTGCCTCAGCAAGGTCCCAGGCTGATGGTTTGCCAGTTAACAGAGACTTGACAGAATCACTGAAAAAATTGTTACAAAAGTAATTGTGGTTTGGGGATATCATGACAACCACCTCATGGACCACTGCCTCAAGAAACCCCTTGACCCCAATCTTGGACGCTAGAGGGCATGCACAGATAATTTACATAGCAATTGAGGATTGTATTAGCTAGTAAGACATAGACTATTAATTAATAAGATAGGTAATTATTAAAAGCAAATCTGATGTAATTACAGGCAGAAGTTTGCAAATGAAGAACAGGATAAATACAGTGTGAAATTTTCTTGAGGTATGCTAGTTTTGTGAGATTATTGGCTAGCAATCTGCCCAAACTGTGAATAAAATGCAACACCTCAGTCCTGTGTGTTATTGGCTTGCACACTGGGTAAATGATCCCATGACATTCGGGACAAAAAGGGACAGAGAATAGAATTTGTCCTTTAGCAGAGAAATACATTTATTGAGAGTTTTGGGTTGCTTTGTTTCATCTATTGTGCAATGGATGTACCCTCACATTTTTTTATATCAACTCTACCGTTTTGTGAGGAGGAGTTTGTTAAACCTGTATTTGCTTGGGCCTAGTGAAAACAAAACATGTTGCAATAGTTGTCAGGAAAGTGAATAGAAAAAACATGTTTGGTTGGTTTCTTTACCTTAGAAGAAAGACATCACTATGAGCAGTTAAACATAGTTATGGGCAGCCAAATTCTAAAGGTTTCTCAGAGAAGAAATAAAAATAAAATAAAGATTTTTCTCCTTTACAAGATATGTGTATATATGTCTTCAGATATAAGTTTAGTTATATAATATTATGACAATGTCTAAATATAGGGGAACTAGTTTATCTAAAAATCATTAAGATGAAAAAAGATTTCCAGTTTTAAATCTCAAAAAATTGATAATAATTTGATAAGAATAGCTTATTCCTAGAATTAACAGAACTATGATGTATATCTTTGTTTTTTAGAATTACTCTCTACACTCTGTCTACAATGTCACACAAAATGACCCAGGTTTTCTGAAAGCAGACAACCATTTTGGGAATTAAGATCAGAGTTATGAGCCTGTGCAAATTCTGGAGTGTAGTCCAGTCAATGTAAACCTCCCTTGGTGCTGCAGTTGTGCTACTTTAATGTTTAAGGGGATTCGTGCTTAAGAAGGTGATCAAGAGTTTATACAAGAATAAGTTTATACAAGAATAATTTTTGGAGAATTGTAACTAAAATACATCTCTAAAAGCAATAATCTTGGAAGTGAGGTTACATTCCCTGCCCCAAAATGATCTCCAGATTGGTTTTGGCTGAGTCATCAGTGTGGAACAGAAGGGATAGGCTAAGTGCCTCTTGCTAGAGGAAAAATAAGGTGAAAATATTGTGTAGCAGAGATGGTCTGTCATCATAGGTTATGACCTTCTTGATTATCATGTATATATGAGATTAAAAGTCATAAAGAGGTTTATAAGGATGTAAATTTTGAGTTAATGCTGAGTGACATGTGATCTGTAAATCATCTTTGATAATTTTGATAGACTGTTTTTTTCCCTTCTCACTCTTTGTTTCCTTTTACAGGTTATTACTTGATAAATAAGCCACTGAGATCCAAGGAGGGAAGTGAGGCAATTTCAGAGATCAATCAAAACAGGTAGCTTTTCTGCCTTTTTATGGAAGGCCAGGACAGGCTCCATAAAGTATTTCATGATGTCATTGTTGCTATATTTTGCTCTTGTAATTGATGTGAAGCAATAGTCTTGATCCCAGAACTTCATTAAATGATTTGAAGTTGAGTCTTTGGAAAGATGCCTACATTCTAGGGACTGTAATGCTTAAGGAATGTTTAACTTCCTGAAAAACCAATTACAAAGAAGAAAAGTGACATTGAGAGAAAATATCCTGTAATATGCAGAAATATTAAACAGCAGGCAAAAATTATAAATGTTTAAAGAATTTGCTCATTGCAGTGACAGTGAGGAATTTTGTTGAACTACTTTGGAGAGGAAGATGAAGTTCATATATGCAAACATACTTGGATGAATGTTAAGATACTACATAAACTTCATGGCCTATATGCGCTTTTCTGTAATGGAGGCAATTTCATTTGGGAAGAAATTGTGGCTCCTAAGAAGAAATTAATCACTGACATGCAGTTTCAATGCAAGTACCTAAGGAACTTTGATTTGCCAATTTTATTTTTGAATTTTTGTTTTTTTCTTGAATAGTAAATATGCTCTATAGAAGTGATGTACCAGTTCCCTACTGACATACTAATCTTTTTTAAAAGGGTGGGTTTTTTGATTGTTTGGGGTTTTTTTAATTGCAATTTTTTTCAGACATTAGCTTATCTGTCTGAAAATTGGGCTCCATAGCTTGATCATGTTTACAATTACTAGTGACAACATGTAAGTAGCTGTAACTGCAGAAAGTCATCTTAGTTTTTTTGATATTTCTATTCTTGCTACATATTTATTCTAAAAGCAATTGTAATAAAAACTTCCTTTATCATCTACAGTATATTTATTCTTCACTTTCAAGTTGTTCCAGATGTACTGCAGTGTAAATACAAGCAGAATATGACACTCAAATTTTAATGAACCGTGTCACCAAAGAATGGCAAGACTCAGCAGAAGAATTAATAGATGTGATCACACTTTCAGAAAGTGAGAACTTTTTTAAGATTGAATTTCAAATATAGACTTCAGAGGAGCAAATGGGGATCCAGAGGCTTAATCTTTATCCTTGGAAACAGAAATACAATTTAGAGAAAAATATACAGCTGATTTGAAGACTATGCAGGGGGCAAAATAAACTGAGATTTTAACCAGCCGTGCTGCATGAATAACAAATGCTGCTGCATTTTCACTTCTGTAATGTTAATTGACTTGAGAAGAGGATGAGAGTATAACTTTACAAATTAAAATTTCCATCTATTTGAGAATACACGGAGGTATGCAATGTCACCATCACAGTGTTAGAACAGAATTTTTCATGCAACTGACATTATGGATATTTTGTAATATTTTTACTGTTTCACTTGCTCTTTTTATGACACACCTAAAGATTTCATGTATTTTGTGGAAGGACAGGCGTTACCATGACTGACATATTTCAAAACCACCACTGTTATTCAAGGGCTGCCTAAAAGACAAAATTGTAAGAATTATTTCACTGTCTTTCCTTGAAGGTTATTGTGAAGGATAATTTTTACTCACTCCCTGAGACTGCTTTCCAGGATTGCTCTTCATGAGATCAGGTCAACTAAAAGGTAGTTTCAGATTTCTTTAGGGCATCACGATAGATGTAACTGTTAGAAAGCGAAATCAATAAAGAGCAAATATCTCCATATAATCAGTTGTAGAAATGGGTAGCTAGTTTTTCTTTAAGGGCTTCTTCAAATAGACACCGATAGTGCAGTTGTCTGAGTTTGTAGACATTTATTTGACTTTGCTATGCATACCTAGGTTCTGCATAGGCATAATGTACTCTGTATTTTCCCTTTGATGTTGTGCACTCAAGATAGTGTCTATTTGATGCATTTTGCTTCTATAAATTTATTCATATTGAATATTTTGTTTCCTTCTAGCTTTTTTGCATTAATATTCTTAAATGTTTTTTGATTTATGTGAGTTGATTTAGATAAGTAAGAAAACAGTCTTCTCTGCTGCTTTCTGGAAATATTAACCTTGTATTTGACCTAAAAATTTCCCTGAATTTCTGATATTACTTCTTGTGCATTGTTTCTAACCAAGGTGCCAGGCACTGAAAAATCTCAGGTGAATCATAAAACCTACCTCCCTACATAAAAAAACCTGAACCCAGAAATCCACACAAACCAAACCAGGCTTCATTCTACCCAAACAGAATCTCCAGGCAGATAAAGACATGTTGTCCAGGGAAGGTGAGGCAAGGGGTGCAACCCATGCATCACTGAAAAAAGCACTCTGTGGCGTCTTGGGAGGTGGGGGCCAGTTCTTGTCACTGGTGAGACATGTAATATTTGGGTTGGATTTTTCCCTTCCCTGTCCCACCATTCCTGTTTTGGCCTTTGCCCATCATGCCTTGTTCAGCCATCATTCAGGTTTTTCTGCCTGGCAGGAAGGGCCTCTTGTCTCACATAGGTCCCTAACACATCATCTCTGTGCTTCTTGCTGCATCTCCTTTTAGCCTTAAACATTAAAAAAAGAAAAGAAAACCCCCGATGGTTTTACCTTCATTATATATAAATAATCAAACTGTTACACCATTTTTCATCAACATCAGATATATTTAAACAGAGCAACGTGCAAGAAAAGGGTACATACGTTGATATTTCCTGTTGATTTTTATTTAAGTATCAGTAAAATATTTAATCTTGATTTACTAAGGAATACAGAGAAACTGAAAAATACAAAATTGTGTCTGCTTTCAACCTGCCTCAGTGGTGTTTCACTCATTTCTTTAGGAAAGATAGGGTGCAGACAGAAGCATTGAAGTAATAAAGTATTATTATAAATATATAATATACCCAGCTTAGCGTATGGTTTCCAGGTATGAAGTCCTCAGAATAAGAAGGATATGGAACTGCTGGAACAGGTCTAGAGGAGGGCTACAAAGACGATCAGAGGACAGGCTGAGATTTCGGGTTGTTCAGCTTGAAGAAGAGAAGGGTCTGGGGAGACGTTATAGTGGCCTTCCAGTACCTGAAGGGGACATAAAAGAAAGTTGGGGAGGGACTTTTTACAAGGGCATGTAGTGATAAGATATAGTGGGATGGATTTATATTGGAGGGGGAAAGATGTAGACTAGACATTAGGAAGAAATTCTTCATGATGAGGGTGGTGAGGCACTGGCATAGGTTGCCCAGGGAAGTTGTGGATGCCTCCTTGCTAGAAGTGTTCAAGGCCAGGTTGGATGACACCTTGAGAGGGCGGTGTCCCTGTCCGTGGCAGGGGACTTGGAACTGGATGACCTTTGATGTCCCTTCCAACGTAAAGCGTTGTATGACTTTATGATTCTATGTTTCTATGAAAATACCATCATACTTTTTGATACATGCTAATGTATTTTCTGTTCACAAAAGGTGACTGGGTATCAAGTTGCAATAGTATTTTCTTGTCCTATCCTGGCTGCTGTATGGGGGATGAAGCTAAAAGTTATGGAGCTGGAATAAATTGTGCCCTCCCAAAGAGCAACTGAGTGTAAGCAATTGGATGAAGTTTCTAATGCACAGCACAAACTGGAAGTCTTAGCAAGCATAGTGGAAGACTGTAGTGTAAGTAGTATTTGAGGAATTACTGAGTAAAGTAGGGAACAGGACTCTGCGATGACAGGAAAAGAAAATAAAACCTATGGAATTAGAGAGGACTGTGTGGTGACTTGTTGCAACCTGGTAAGAGTGCTAAAAGTGAGGAAAAGGAGAGAAACAAGAGAAAGCCAGCAGATAGAAGCACCTCACCCCTTGAAGGTCTGAAAAATATGGGAGAAATTTATTTACGACACTTTAACATTTAACTGGTGCTGCATAGCATATCTGAGAATTTTCTGTTTCAAGGATATATCCTATGTCATGTGGTAATAATAAAAGACATAAATAAGTAAGAAGCAGCAGCAGAGGTTGAAGCTCCTGGATTCTCCTGATGTGCTCCAGCTCAGCAAATCATTGTTAGTCCTATGGTAAATAAATAAAAGGTTTTACCACAACCTAGAAACTGCTTTTTTTTTTTAGGGGTTGTAATCAAAGTGCTTGACTCAGCTTGGTGCAATACTTGCTAAGGTTTTGAGGGCATTGGGAAGTGTTTCACTGCGGTCTCTAATAATTTGTTATTAAGAAAACTCACGCCCTTAGGTTTTCTGCTGTATTCTGGTGTGACAGAGATTGTTTTACTCTCCAGTAAGTGGGATTCGATCTCATGACAGGTAGGACTACTGCTTGCTCCTATCTAGCTGACTTGTGAATGGCTGATGAGAATGGGAGCTCTCAAAATGTTCTCTTCAATACCACGTTTTGAAGACTGTGAAGAGGGAGGGTTGGCTTGGAGATAACATTCTTGTGTTACAAGATATCTGGGGTATAAATGAATTACTGGATCTTGGCTAGCCATGTGGCTGAGAGCTGTGCTGTGACGAGAATTACCAATCTGGTCCCTCGTCAACAAATGTTAAACTGCAGCACCAGCCTTCCAAGCAGCTTTGACCTCCACTGGTGTGGAAATGCAGTGTTCAAGGTGATACTGAGATCAATGATATTAAGATATATGAAAGTACAAAGTTTTCCTGGAATAAAAGTAGCAATATAAGTATTTTTAAGCATGACAGCCTTGATTGCACTTAAGACTCAAGAAATTATGTTGGGGATTTTTAGACTATGCATTTGCTGAATAGTACTTTGTTTAATAACCTGCCAGGATTATTACAGCAGCAAAACAGGACCAGTGAAAATCAGGGAGGGGATTAAGTAACATGCACTTTATTTACAAGGTGAGATATGATGATGGCTAATTTTATAAAACTGACTTTATTTCTGATGTTTCAGTTTTCTGTGAAAAGCACTGTTCTTTCCCTCTTGTGCCCAAAATATTAAGGATCAANCTTTTTCTTATCATTTTTTTTTGCCCCTCCTCTCCCTCTTTCCCTTCTTCCTTTTCTTCCTCTCTTTCTTCTTCATTTTCTTCCCTTTCTTCCTTTTCTTTCTTTCTCTCTCTGTACTTCCAGGTACTTTCCTGCATAGCTATGAAAAATTTGATGATTTCTTTACTTCTTGGGATTTACCCACAGTAGAGAAAACCCCACTAATGCGCTAGGCATGATTAATTTTTCTTTTGTGATGTTCATGGAGTGCCGGATTTTAACCTAACTGGAAGAACTAATTTTTTCATATTATTATTTTGAGAGAGGAGAGAGAGTTGTTTTATATTTCTACTGGTAATGGAATGTATTAGTAACTTAGTATTTATATAATACATGGGAAGCCTTTCCAAACTTCTCTAATAGCAGTTATAACTCTATGAAGAGCAGTTGTAACTCTAGTGGACTTCTCTTTCTCCTAGACAAACTCATCTCCTTGTTAATTAACATTTTAGAGTGAAAAAGGCCCAGCATAAATTTTACAAAGTAATCTCTGATTAGACTTCATACAATAGAAAGAACTGCTTTTCCCCAAGGGCTGTACAGTATTTTGGTGCACAGAAATACGCAGCCTACCCATAACCCTAGCAAAATTCAATTACTCAGAGAGGTGTAAACCACATTTTATGAAGCAATGAGACATGACTCTTGATGATTTCTGCAGGAGACTGCTTACAATTTAGAAGTCAGCCTGACACTGAAGGCTGAGAGGATATAAGCAGCTAAGAAGCACAGTAATCTCCCAGAAACAATTTACCTAGAATATGTATTTGCTATTAATTTAAAATTGTTTTCAAAAGCAACATATCAGAACCATCAGAATAGCAATAAATTTAGTGAAATCAATAATGTAATTCTGGTGATTTTACATGGAATATTGATGCAGGCACTACATTGCTCACAACTCACTTGAGAAATCTGTTGACTGTAGCAATTCCATAACTGTTGGCTGTGTGATCTGTCACCTGAAATTTCCACAAAAATCCCTCTCCAGTTATGAAAGTATGAACTACCTTAGAAATATGTTGTCTCTCAGATTAGAAAAAACAAGCGAACAGCAAAACTACCTCAAATAATTATGGGTAAGATCAAAGTTAAAAAGAAAAAAAATGTATTCACCTTCCTTTATGTAGGACAAATCCTTATAAAACAATTTTAAGGCCTTACGCAAGTTACTATATTTTTCTTTAGCTCTGAGTGAAAATACCTTCAATAAAAATCTTTTCTGCTGCTCTGATGCATTTATGATGAGAAAGAGCACTGAAGCAGATACTTTACTGATGGCATCCAGTGTCTAGGAAAAAAAAGAAAAAGGAAGGTTTTAATTTTCATTCAGGTGAGCAGTGCTGAGCTTTTCAACTCAGCATTATGGGACCACTCAAGATTCACCTTTGCAAAAAGGCTTATAAATGAAAGCAGCATTTCCAGCAGGTCAATCAATCCAGCCTCTCTCATTCCTCACACAGCTTTATCCCTCACATATATACAAGATACACGCCATGTGCCAAATTGGGGAAGAATAATTTCTCTTGTTCACATTGCAATAGCATGGAACTTGATGTTAAAAATATACCTACAACTATTTTGCTGATACAAAATGTTTCTGTAATAATTGACCTAAATTTATTCATTCAGGTCATTAAGTTGTATCAGTTATCACTAAAAGCCCTAAAGTATAGATATAATTGCACCTCCTCCTACCTCCCTACCCACCCAGAAATAAGATAACATTGATGTATTTGTTGGTCTGTTATCTTAGTTCTTTTTGTTTTTAAGGAACTCCATTGTGGCTGTGGCTCTCTAGATGTAGTACTGCTGCTTCTCTGTGGATGTGGCAAGTTCACTGTAGGAGCAAAGCAATATTAATATATTTCACAGTAGAACCTGGAACCCCTGTGCTGAATTTTATAGCTGATAATCTTCAGTACATGGTGTACAAAGTGTATTCTAGTAAATACATTTTCACTGTGTCTAAACATTGAAAGAGTGTGATTTTATTTTTATTGAAGGAATAGTTTTATTTTCCATTCTAGGTTCTTGAACAGGCATCAGAAAATAACTGAAATGTAATGAACTATGAAGAATGATTACAACATTGTTGTCTGCATCAGAAGTATTGCCAGCAGGCTGATAGAGGGGAACCTTCCCCTCTGCACAGTCCTTGGAGACCACACTCCATATCTAACAACTCCTTAGCACAAAACGCCTACGGTCTGACTGGAGCAACTCCAGTGCAGGTCCATAAAGATGAATCAGGGACTGAAGCATCTTTCTGGAGAGGCTGAGAGAAGTGGGACTGTTTAGTTTGGAGAAGAGAAATCTCAGCTGGGGGATGTTGTTGTATAGAAATTCTTGATGGGAAGAAATTAAGCAGGAGCCAAGTTCTGTTCAGCAGTGTCCAATGACAGGATGAGAGGCAAACTAAAAACCATCAAGATGGAGGAAGAACAAACTATTCTTTTTACTGTGTGGTGCCTAGATGCTGGAATAGGTTTCTCAGACAGGACACACTTCTTCATAATCTTCTTTAGCTCACCCTACTTGAGCAGGATGTTTGGGCTGGAAGATTTCTAGAGGTCCATTCCAGCCCTAGTGATTCTGTGGTTTGAAAGCAGAGACATTGAGTTAATAATACAGCTTTGGATTGTGGTGGATCTCTTTCTTCAAGTTTACTTCCTAAGCCCTTCCTAACATTTTTGTTCTAGCACTTACCAGTATTTGTCATGATACATTTTCATCTTCAGGCAAGGGATCAAAAAATAAACTTGTGTGTCTAGGAGCTTGCCCTTTTTTTCCATCCTATCAGTTGGTCACAGGATTTCTTCTTCCTCTAGATATTGCTTTGCTCATTTCCTTAGACTGTCACAACTATGGTAACACAACTGCTATATAATGACAAGTATAATATTGAGACTATGCAATATTTTATATTATCTGGGAGTTTGGATGAATTTCAAGGAGTGTGTTGATGCTCCTTGTTTTTATCTAACTACAATTTTCTCTTTGGTTGTTTCACATGATGAAGTTTTAGCAGCAAAGAGGGTTGATTCACCTTCACTGGAGGTTTTGAAGGGATGGGTGGAGTCAGTGCTGAGGGACAGGGTTTAGGGACTGATGGAACGGTTGGACTCAATGATCCGGTGGGTGTCTTCCAACCTGGTGATTCTGTGATTCAAAGGCAATACATAATAAAAGTTGATAACGGTCTCTACACCTTTATGGATTGACGTTTCCTCATAATTCAGCTACCCAAACAACAGGTGCTTTTCTGGCACTTGTAATCTTTTCCTCCCTTGCAGACAGTCCTTCTCAGTCCTGAGCATGTGCTGACCACTTGGTCACGAAAATAACCGAAATACAGAATTTAAAACTAAAGTGATAAGCAGTTAGATGCTTTTAATCCATGTAAAATCTATGGTAAATATGTCTTGCTACTTGGGGAAAAGTTCAGTTTGCTACTCACTGGCTAAAGCATAAACTGAAAAGTTTAGTTTACAAAGTCATATCCCTAAATAGAAAATAATTGCTAGCTTATGTAATTTGTAGGTAAAGTAGTTGCTGTTATTTTAATAAAACAACAACATTTCACTTCTAGGAAGCACAAGAGTGGTAGGTAGGTAAGGAACATGGTTAAATATTCTGAATAACTTAATTTTTAATAGCTTTGTAGGATTCATCTTACATTCCTGAGATTCTCTTTAGTAGTATGTCACCTTTCATCTATTTCTAAAGAACAGCATCAACTAGGGTATGATATCTTTTTGTACTTTTTTCTAGCATTGTAAAAGCTTGGAGATAGAATTTTTTCTTAACGTAGTGTCTTGACATCTTTGAATGTTTAGAGCTTCCTTTCAAATTAAAACAAATGTCTGAAACATCAGTTCTTATGTATTAAATATTCACTCTTTGATTGATAGAGTTTTTGTAGTGCCTTAGGATGTAGGAGCAATTTATGATCCAACTTGTCACGAATTAATGATTCTGAATATTTCTAATTTTTGCTGTTAATGTTATTACTACTTTTAAACATGTCAGAGTAGATCCCAGGCAGAGCTGCAGCTGTCTTATTAATCACAAACACGTTGCAGCCACCACTTCGCAGGGGAGGTCTCAAGTTATAGCTGGCATCATGTTGCCTCTGTACTTCCTCAGTTCTTTCTGATTATTTGGGTCAGATGAGCTGATATGAATGTAAGAATGGTGTTCCCATCAGCTGTGACTACCTATTGATGCTTTCAAATTGTTTCCTCTTGTCAGCTTTTCTGCAACTCCAAATTGACCAGAACTTGGCCTGTATTTTCTCCCAATTTCTATTAAGAAAATTCTGGTATGTCACTTTCTTTGGTTTCTAAGCAGAGCAAACTACTGAATTTCACAGTAAACTGGAAATGTAAGTGGTTTTTAGTAGACAGGATACTATTTTTTATATGCTGAAACAAATTAGAAACTTTAAAAGGAAATAAAAATGGGGACACAACGAGTGAACTAATGCCTTGGCTTTGCAGTCTAAGATGGGAGCTGGAAATATTTTTTTTTCCTGCAGTCAGAAATTGTGTAGAGCTCCCTTACTTTAACAGAGGTTTGCTTCCATAAAGTTTCAAGATCTTGAAAGCCATTGGGTCTCCTTCTTGCTTTTGTCAAATCTGGTTGTAGTCATCAACTCTTTCAAAAGGCATTCAAGGATTCTCATGAATACAGAGAGGCAGTAGTGCTGTAGTGTAATCACATTGGCATGACTTCCCTTAGCAGACAAACTCAAATAGATAAATGTTCTTTGTTTACAAAGTCATTTCAGAAAGCAAATCCATAATTTTCAACAGGAAAATATCATATTTTTTGAAGCTGAGATACACTTTGCTTTTGATTATTTTGAGGAGAGTTGATTAGAAATTGAGCAACCTTTTCCTTTCAAGAAGAATGATGGAGTTAATTTTTGTTTAATAATTCTCACTGACCTAATCTTGAGAACATTTATTTGGGGAGGACAGGGCAAAGGATAAGGATATAGAACAGATGTCTTGTATCTTTAAAGAATAAAAAAACACAGGAAGGAGGCAACAGCTGGCACATTGGATATGTTTAATGCAAGTTGGGTTATGAGTCTTCAAGAATGCACAGTAGGCAACAAACTAAAATTGTTGGAAGTAGAGTATTTGATTTACTATTCCTTTTCCTCACTCTTTTAAGTACCGTGGAGTCATCCATGTTTGTGAACTTGATCTGAATGTGCATACTATTAAAAATGTGAATACTATTAAAAATGTGCAAGAAAGATTCTCATCTGGTGGTATCTCTATGGTATTTTTTTTGTTCAAACACAGATATGTGACCAACTTTTAATAGCATAAAAATTTATAATAATGAGGTGATTTGTAATTTCTAATTGTACTTTCGAGATTGTTTCTGGAAACATCAGTAAAAATAATTTTCTGTTGGCTAGTTTTTTAATTCTGTTCTTCTTCAAGCCTGATATGTCACACGCAAGTTAATATGTTGAATGTTTTAGCATACATTTATTTTTAGAAGATTTGTATTATACAGACAGAAATCATCAAGCATTTTTTCTGTATTTTAAAAGAGGATGAAAAATACAAAACTGTATTTCCAAATGAATTATCAAGCAAAAGGACGCTACCTTTTTCTTTTTCATTGTTCCAACAGATTAGGAACATGCTGAGAAATCTGAGAACAGACCAACATGGTAAGACGTAACCCATAAAGAGTGTAGAGCACTTGTTGATTGCCCCGTTACTGTGAAATATAACTTAGGATGGTTCTAGCCTGATAGCACGGTATAGTTTTAGAACTGTTAACCATTTCTCCAGTGAATCTGCAAGCTTGTCAATTGTCATCAACAACACATAAAAACGTGATCAGAAAAAAGGTTTAGGTGATGTAGTTATCTGTATTGGCTCTTAGTCTTGTGAGTTTAATGCCTTGAACATTTAATGCCTTTTACCATCAGTATGAGAAACTAAAAAAGAGTATCTCCACAAGTGACAGGATGTAAAAATGAAAACACTGTCCTGAAGTCTGATTTTGAATGTATCTGTGTGGTTCTCTAAATTCTAATCTTTGCTACTCTTTCCCACCATGCAGAATTATGTAAGAAAAATAAGCAATATACCTACTGAAATTTGATTTGCTGAGGTATTTGTGGTTTGAAGTAGGGCTGCACATACAATTAAGAAAGGGGAAAGAAAAATGTTGGGCATGGACAGTGATTGTAAGTAATTGCAAGGGCAAAATTAGGTTGTAAATTTTTTTTTTTTTTGCTCTCTTTTGGTTTGGAATGTCCTATTTTATCAATTATAAAAACCATGTGAGGAAGATTTTGAGGTATCAAGATTGGCAGATGGTATGCTAAGGTTCATTAGAACTGAACTCTTTTTAGGTATTTCAAGAAAAAAATTCTTTTAATATCAACAATGTTGGCAGATTACCTGGATTTTTAAGAAAATTGTTATCATCTCTGTTATGACTTCTCACCATGACTTACATGCATCTAGATACTCTATCCTCTGCCCTATCAACCATCATTGTTCTCCACAATCATACTTATAACATCCTTGTCTTCTTGATTCTGAAATGATTACTTTTCAAATATTTATCCTGCTCAGATAACAAAAAGAAATGCATTTCTTCTGTGCAAGTGGGAACAGGAGAGTTACAAGTAAGGAAATAAACAGTATCTCTTCAGTGTGAATAAAGCTATGTCCAAAGGCAACTAATGGTATACTCTTTCCAAATTCCACTTTAGATGTGCCAACGTCTTTCTCAAAATGAAATAAAATAATATATTAATTCAACTGATTGATTTCTATGACCATCTGCATTTAACTGATATTTAAAAGAAACTAAAAAATCCTTCAAGCTGAATACAATTTTTTTTCTCTCTCAATCTTATGTAGTAAGTCTTTGAAAAGACTCTGCTTTTTTCTTTTAGGATGTTTTTGAATTAATGATGTTTTACAATTTTTTTGATTGGCCAAGAGCTATTTCAACTTTTTTTTTTTGTGCATAAAACATGCACAAGTGGAAAGTATGAGACTACACTTACCAGTTCACAAAAAAAACTGTACGTGATTTTTTTTGTTGTTTTTCTAGTCAAGTATAAGTTCATTTGATGTTTTCAACCAGAACTATAAGTCTAAGGCACTACAGACTGCTTCTTCCATAAAATCTGTACTGCTCCTGCTAATGTCTGTTCTATTTACTTGACAAAATGTAGGTAAAGTATAATGAATTGAACATACACATTCAAATAAAGGGGTTTTTTTTCTCATTTTATTCTACAGCTTCTGTTCCATTGTAATATACTAGAAAAGTACATTTTACATGCTAGCTGTAAAGTGTGAGCTCAGTGAGCAATAAAGTAAAAAGAGGACAAGGTATAATTAAGTTATAAGCCTGTTTTAACTAGTTTTTATAACAGGATGGAACCTTCTTTATGTAAGTGATTTAGTATTAAAGAATATTTCCATATACTTATGGATGATTAATTTGAGCATGTTGGGGAATCAATATATGTAGGTCCTGCAGTATTGTACTAACGTGTTGAAGTGATAGGGCCTGATCCACAAGCCTAAAACAATATAGGTGTTGCTTGTATGGTTCGTATTGCACTGCTATGTGTGCTGTTTAATCTGCAACCTCTCACATTGCTGTTATCAGTGGAATGGTGTGTATTATGTGCAGAGAGAATGAGAGGCAGTAAGCAGCTGGGGCCAGAGACTCCGGTTTTGGGGTGATGTAATTTGTTTATTCAAGGGTATAAAAGCTGGACCCTTCTAGTGATGGTTGGAGACCTCACTTGTGAGTGGACGCACAGTTGTTGGCACAGCCTCTCCAAATCCTTATTGTGAAAATGAGGCTCCCTGGCAACTGCAGATCTGGATGATGATGATGGTAGGGCAATTACTTATTTATTTAATTTCTTAATTACTGTACTTATTCTGCTGTAGTAAATATTAGATGTGTTGCCTTGAAAGCTGTTAATTGTTAACTTGTTAATCACTACTAATTGTGTTACCTTTCTGATTGTAATAGTTTAGTAAACTTGATTTCACAGAGCATTCAAGAGTTTGGGCTTTTATGCTAATCATGCTTTTTGCTTAACACCTTGTAGAAAACACCCATTACACATAAATATACTGCACTTCTACACTGCTGCTAGGTAAAGAAAGTAAACAAAAATAAATGGAGGAGTTATTGAAAACTCCTTAGGATTCCCACTCAGTGAGGGAAATATCACACACTCAGGCACATCTAGCTGAAGGTGATAATACATTACACAGCTAAGAAGCACATTGTCTGAGCTGTGTTGTATCAGCTCTTTAAAGAGAAGGGGATGTTGTTTCTTGAAACTTCAGTTGTTGTAGTCTATTGCTACCTTATTTGACTTGTTGCACACTGAAGAAGAGTCAAGAATCGGTCAATCTTTGGCTAGTTTTTCCTATTATAAACAACTAGAGGCTGGGTAGAGGGTTCTTGTTTGCTTGCTTGTTTGCTTGCTTAGTTTGTTGATTTTAGCACTGATGTTTTAAAGTGAGGTAAGGCTGTGAATGATGCATTATCAGTGGAGGTACAATGTCAGGAAAAGGATAGTGCAACAGACATGTAAGTCAGTTCAACTGGCTTAATTAAGAAGCTCTTATGAAAGAGGGAAAGTAGAGCCTGAGATTTGGAGTAGTAGAAAATTTTGAAAGTATTTGTTGCTAAGGTAAGGTTGCACTTCTGGATCTTTCAGTTGGATTATGAACTCGTTGTGGGTTTTTATTTTAGTGGTCCTGCAACCCTTAGAATTCCAGAACATGGCTGTAATGTCTGAAATAATGCTGCTTTTAGAAATAATATTTCAAAATCTGGGAAGTTTCCAAAATTGCAGTTTTATTGCTTAAAAAGAAAGAAAAAGTCTGTTTCTTGCTTATCTCCCAGCCATGAATGTATTAAGCTCAATGTCTGGAGTGCAATGTCCTCTTTAGTAAAACCACTGGATATTTAAGACTTTTCTTCATATATTTCACAATTTTAGAAGGAAAAACTCCAAAACTTCCTAATCTCACATTTATGTTGCATCCTCTGTCTTCTGTATCAGGTAACATCAGTAGAGTTTTACAGATATAAACACATAGCCTTTTCTTCCTTATATTGCTGTAAATTAAAAATACAATAAATTAATAAAGCTGGTGTGGAGGAAGAAAGGAACTAAATATCTAAAGTCTTTCCCAACAATTTACAGCTCATGGTAGCATGGTAAGAGCCATTCATATGCATTTACCTCTTCAAACAATAAAAGCAGAATTTCAGAAATTCATGTTTCTCTATTGTTGCAGTCTGAAAGGGTAGTATTCAAAAAACTTAAAAGTTTTGTTTGAAATTCATAGTCTCTTCGGTCAGATAAATAATCCTGAAGTTAGAGGTATAATGCTATTGGTGTTTGATGGCAAAGAGCTTTTTTTTGTTTTAAGCAACACTAAATTCTCTTCTTTATATCAGAATTTTACAATAAACTCTTTGCTGGAAGCTTGAGCTAACAAGTCATTTATGTACAATTTCATTTCCCATCTGTTTACGCTCAAAGATATGAAAGTTATTCAAGAATGAAAGTACAAATGGCATGTATTGGACAAGAATTCTGTGTTCTTTTTATTTTGGCTTTTGTTAAATGACATGATGACTGCACTAGACTTCCTGTACTTGCTTGGATTTGAAACTTGTAATCTGAGTTTGCTGAAGGATTTTTTTTTTCTCTTAGTGAAAATGTGTGCATGTGTTCTTGTTTCTCTGAATTGAGAGATACAGATTACTTGCTCAGAATGTCTTCCAGTTTGCCTCTACAGAAACATAGCCCAATCAACATCTTCAAATGCCCTCTGGTCCATGTTCTTCTTGGTTTTCTTTTGTTCTTCCTAATATTTACAGCTTATATCTTTGAGCTTCTGATGATTGTACACACCTCTTCCTAAGCTCTGCCCAGGTAGGATTCTGTAGTGAATATTCTTGTTTACAAATGTCTCGACTATCTTGTGAGCTTAAGCAGACGTACGTGACTTCAATATCGCATGTTGCTGAAGGCAGCTGTGGGAATGTCCAGCATAACAGAATGATTAACTAGAAGAAATTACACTAAAAATGTATTATTTCTCTAAGATCTTATTTGAGTGTGGTCAGAGAGGAAAGGAAAAAAACTTATAATATTTCTTTAAAGATTCTAATTAAGCAATACCCTTTTTTAAAAAACCAAATTTATAAAAATGTGTTTATTTAGACAATAGTAAATTATAAATCCATTACTATGGACTAATGTGAAACACAAATATAGGAATGTATCTTGTTTAGTTATCTCTTGGGAACTGCAGGCACAGTGGCATTAGTCATTACTTTGTCTTAATGTTAGATACTGATTAATGAAATAGTATATGTTATCCTGTGTGTGGTCTAATATCTCAGATACTATTTGATCTGATTTTCTGAGAGGAATTTGTAGAAGAGGCCCTTGCTTATTTTAATAGATGCCTCTTTCCAAGCAGACAGCTATTTAAAATTTATGACTTGCATAACTGTCTGTATCTGTAGTTACCTTTCTGTAGCAAGTAACCTTTAAATTCATGCAACTGGAAATCATAAGCTCAAATCGATAGGGCTGCTGCTATATTACTCCTGCAGATTATCCAGATAAGTTTTCTTTGCCGGATTCTTAACATTGTTGATCTCTGCAGTGAATTTTTTGACATCTCTCTCAAAAGAACATTGATGGCGCAGTTCAGAAACAAAGAAGGTACTTTATTATCTTTTCAGGTAGTTACTGCAACATGTGCATCTGCAGAGATATGATGTGCACTGAAGAAAATAAAAGGATATCAGTAGTCTAAACACGTTGATTACTTTTCCTTTACTGAACACAGCAGCTTTCCCTGCAGTCCTGCCAGCTGAATGACAATTCGATTTTTTTAAAACAATAAACAAAAAACTGACTTGAAATGGATCAGCCTTAAATCAGAGTCTCACATTGTGTAAGTCTACAGAGTGCACACCTTGGCCAAGAAATCCTTGAGTACAGATGGGAAACACAGACCAATAAGGGCTGCTTGGACACAAAAGAATGTATTACAGACTTATCGTGCACTGACTTAACAATCCGTAGAGATCATGATCCTGTAGTGTTGTGTGAGCTTTTTTTGACAGCTGCCCAGAGACCCTTCTGTCTATTTGAATTGTCCAGTCACTGAAGTTGCTGTGGACTCTGCAGAACACAACACTGAATGATTTTTTGCTTACAGCAACTTCCTGAATCTCCCATCCTGCAGCTCTGTTCAAGTAGAATTCTGTTTTCTTCATCAAATTTATAATAATGTCCTGTTCTCAAAAGTCTTTGTGGTCTTTTAAATCCGTACTGTGCAACGTAGAATGGCAAGTGAATTCAGTTTTATTTATGGGAACTTGTAGACAGAAACCTAATTTTTGCATGACTTGACACACCATACAGACATGCTTATTTAAAATAAGTGGTAGCTCTGGAAAGTCATCTCCCAAAACTGTAGTTATCAAGTTATATCAAGTTATAAAGTCATATCAAGTTATGAATATTTACTCAGATAAACTGCCTTTTAATAAAGTATGTAAGGGAAGGAAGAGGAGACAGTTCCAATTGACTCACAGATACTCTAAGTAGTGTGATACAATATCTTGTTAATGTGAATGAGATATAGATATAAATACAAAACGAAAAAAAAGGCACTGAAAGTGGCTTTTGTGCTGTTTATATTTCTGCATGTCATGGCACATAGTTAAGTTGCTTTGTGAATAAAATGGAACTTGGCATCTTGTCTTCCTTGTTCAAACCTTCCCAAAGGATAATCTAACCTCATGCTCTTTTGCTGCACCAAGAGAAGACAGGCCTTGACATACCTGCACATAAGGTGACTGGTTGGCTGGTGTGCTGTGCATTTCCTAAGTAACTAGTTTACAGCTGTCAGAATGATTACATAAGGGTTAAGTTTCTTCTAATCTGCATGTCTGTTCACCACTCAGCTGCAAATTCTCATGAAAAATAAAAATCTCTTAATTTTCTGCTATTCTTTTAAATGAGTTTGATATTAACAAGTGAGTTCAAATGTGACTGAAAAGAAATGTGAGTAGGGACAAACTATATGGACCTTGAATAATTTCTTTTCTAGGTTGACTTGAATAAGATCACAGTGTACTAGAAGCATTATATGTGAAGACTACAAAATTCCCTTCAGCTGTAGTAAGAGTATTATGCATTTTTTAACATGGATCACCAGATATTTTTGCAGTAAATTTCTTTGTACATAGTCTCGATACAATTAGCTCCTATTTTCTGAAATGTCACAAGTAGAATGGTTTATTTTCCTAGTCGTCACAGTGAAAAATGACCAAGGCTAAAAGTGGCTAATGTTCAAAAGATGCATGACTTCGTTTAAGAGATAAGTAATTTCTCTGTATAAATAAATGCTTAATTTCTTTCTGATTTCAAATGCTTGTGACACTGCCAAGACTCAAGTGCTCAGACTGAAAATTTCTAAGATGAGAGTGTCTTTCAGCATGGTTTTTTTAAACAACAGTTCATCATTCTGTGGTTCCAGAGACTATGATGCAGAAAAAAGCCTCAAAACTTAGTAGGGGAGAGGTAAAGCCAAAATTTTATTTTTCTCAACAAATATACAACTTTGAAGCAAGAACTTCAAATGTGGCATCAATGTGATCCTAAATAAGCAAACTGTGAATGAACTTGCAATTTCAAAAAAAGAGAATGCTATGTTTTTCATGGAGAATATTTGCAATGGACTGAATTATAATTTAGGAAGACAAACTAAGAAATAAGATTATTGTCTCAGGATTTTTAAACATCACAATGTTACTCATGTATATCCTGACCTTGTTGGTAGAAAATACTGGCTTTCTGTTTAGACTTGTTTTAATCAACAGTGCAGTGCAGTGATTTCAGGAGTCAATATGTAGCAACTTCATTACATTATGAGCACAAAACCAGTAAAAATATACTAAGTATAATAAAACACAAATGACTCTTAAACTGTGTTCCTCTAACCCAGGCAGACTAACAGTCCACTAAAATTCACTGCTATGTGACAAGCCAAGAAGAAAACGTGGTGAATTTATCAGCACATTTATTTGTATACTGCTGACATCCTCAAATATTCTGATACTGGGAAAGCAAAACCTAGTCTCTTGGGACTAAAGAGACTAGTGCCAAACAAAATCAGGCGAAATGGGCAAAACCCTCCTTTAATCATGCTTACGTGAAATATGAAAGCAGCCTTACAGTCTTAATCAGGTACACCTGCCTGTCTGCATGCATCCACATGCATCATTTTTATTGCAGTTACAATACTGGATGCAGAGAACTCCATTTTACAAGACAGCATGCTGTTGATAAATATGTTTGTGTACAGATACCCTTCCCTAGACATTGACATTCAGTGAAATCCTTCTTTTAGACGACTGGAAAATGGGCCTCTCTTGGACTATTCATGGAAATTCAACTGAGGATGTTCATCTTTCACTGTGTGCCTTTGAAACTGGGTATCTATTCAGACATTTTCTGATGAGGACATATGAACATAGCCGGTTAGAAATTGCCTCGGATTGGGTGAAAGAGATCTTAGCTCTTTGCTTTTAAATGGAAATAAATATATATTCTCTACGACTGTAATGCAGAAGTTGTGTTTTTTTCCTGGATGCACTCAGCAGAAGACTGGAAGGAGTTTATTATAGTCACCGTACAAGTCTAGTACTTTCAATGGTAATATTTGAAAAGTCAATTGCCTGAAATTCATGGGATAAATCTATGTCATGCAAGTGGGGAAAAAACCCAAACCCTGTAACTAATTCCCTCTGCATATGAAAGGAGAGTATATGTGCTCAGAGGGGAAGGGAAAGTACATTGTTGTCACCATTTAAGGATCAAAACAGTAAGTGTAGGAATAGCAGTAATAGTAGTAATAGTAACAACTAAGGATGGAAAAAGTAGATGGTGTGTTATGTTCTAAGCAATGTAGCACCCTACCTGTGTCACCCTGTGTGTACCAGCTAATAAGGCTCATTTTGCTGCATGTGAAGGTTATTGAGATTTGCTGCTGCTTTCTTGTACGAATATGTGCCCAAATAACCTGAAATCCAATGTGAGTTCATATCATTCTGAACACGTGTGTCATAATGTCTTGCTGATAAATTCAAATTGTGTAGCATAGCTGTGCAATGGATGTTCTCCATGAGCGTGTCTCTTCAGACAGGTATCTCTCATCATGCATAGAAGCCATTGAAAAGTCTTGTTTTCATTTGCCTGTATTACAGATTTTTTTTCAGAGGGTAGCGTTCAACATTGTCTTTTTCTCCCTCTGGTGTAGCAACATGGAATTCATGAAAGAGTCAAAGCTCATATGAATCATGAAATCTTGACAGTCTTTCCTTGACCTATATGAAATAATAGCCAAGATATATGCACAGTTGATTTTGGATTGAATAGGTTGCATCTCATAATAAAACTGATTTCTCATGGCCTTTTAATTTATAAATTATATTAACTCTTGAAGACTAGCATAGACCAAGATGCAGTAACTGTGGTAAGAAAAAGTTTGATGTGAAGGTATTTTTCATGGCAATAAAGAAACAGTTTCTTTCTCTAAATGAGACCAGGGCATTAGAAGACATTGAATGGGTCACATGATCCACTGAGGATGCTGGACAGTAATAATGTTATGGAATCAAAAGAGAAGGTATCATCTACTCTATAAGCAAGGTGTCCAATCCATAACTCTAGAAGAGTAGGGTAAAGGCTGTTCTTTCTGAGAGCTGAATCCCTCATTCAGCATTCCTGTAAATGCTGTTAGCACAG
Organism: Piaya cayana; assembly: GCA_013389865.1. NCBI lineage: Eukaryota > Metazoa > Chordata > Aves > Cuculiformes > Coccyzidae > Piaya > Piaya cayana. The sequence continues at coordinate 126,634 of WAAB01022655.1, forward strand.
GAGTATTCTTTAGTGGCTGGGGGAACACACTATGGTTAATTCCACAAACAATCATTCAGAAATGAGCCTTTAGAAAAGTGCCATTGGTTTGGGCAGGTAGATTGTGGTAGTTATGGCATTAGATTTTTGCAGAGGATAAAAAAACCGTATTATGAACACATAACTTCTTCAATCAAACATGTCTGGTCAATTACGTTCTGGGAAATATTAGTTGTAAAAAGCCTTGATTGCATTGAAAGAGTTATTCAATGAAAGCAAAACTGAGCTGCCTGTAATCTACTACCTGAACACTAAAAGAAAATGAAAAAGTTGATGAAGAAGCTAATAGCCTGTTAAGTAAAAAGAAGATAGATACAGAAATTCTATAAAGTTCCCAGTAAATCACTACATTAAAATCAAGAAGGGGAGGAGGAAAAAGAACAGACTCTGTAAGGAAAAACATTGGATTTTTTTTTTTAATGCAAGCAATAGTACATAAAAATATTTCCTGACAAGAGATTATTAGGAAAAGGATGTGGCAGTGTCACGCACATCATGAGAAGGCAGTTTAATCTTAATAAAAACCTAAACATAAGGCTAGAAATTTCCACTTACTGTTTTTTCTTCCCTACACATGGGGGTGTTATGCTACGTTTAGGAATCACAATCTGAATTTTACAGGAGGCTCAGAATGGAAGAAAGGTTTTATCTAAGTCTATATAGCATCCCTGCAAAGTCAAAAATAACAAAAAGACAACTAGATTACATTTGCTTGTCCATATTGAGACCCTTACTGCTGCCTCTGTTTACTGTCTTCAGTTTGTTTTAGCTGATAATCTCAGATACATTATGTCTGCCTATGTACTATATCTCAACTCATAAAAAAGTAAAAATTAACTCCCTGTTGTCATAATACAAAAAAAACCCCCTTATTTGTTATACTTTAGCCAGTATTTCTACTCTTGCAGTTCTTGCTGAATGTTAGGATGATCTCTGGGATATTTAAAGAAAATGGAGCTCAGAACTGTCCTCCTTTTACTGGAGCCGAGTAAATAGCTTCCCTGGGGCCCCACTGCAAGCAAATATATCAGCTTGATTTCTTGCTTTGGTTACTGTAATGCTCTTTGGGCTTTATAAACTGAGAGTCAGAACCATGGAGTCATGAACCTTTGCAAATCAAACCATGTTAATAAAAGAAAACTATTTGAAATTCAAGAGAGAAAATCTCCCTACATTCTTCCTTTCTGAAAAATACTCAGAATTGCTTAGAATAGAGAGGTTATTATAACAGTACTATGTTTTGGCTTGCAGAGATCAAAGTTGAGAATGGAAGCTAGCAGAAGGAGATGTCTAATCCCACGGGTGTCTGTGTTTAAGTAAGTCTCTAATAGAGTTGATGATGTTACCCTCTAAACAGGAGTAACCAGTAACTGCCCACAGTAGTCACTGCTTGCAGTTCTAATGCACAATACTTGTACTAATTTTTTCTAGCAAATATCAGTAAGAAAGTTGCCTTGAATTTCTTGCAGGTAAATGTTACTTAGGATGCACTTTGGAAAACTACTCTTTTTCTCTTTCCCTGAAATGAGCAAAATTACAAAGTGTTTACAGTACTGAATGGTGATGCTTTTGGAAGTGGTTTAGGAATGAACAAGTGAGATAGAGACCCTACTAAATTGAACTGCATAGTAGTAAAGCAAATAGATGGGTGGATGAGAAAATGTAACTTTTGTCACATCTGATGTAAATTGTCAATGAATTCTTGCCTATAAGTTTCTGTAGGTTTTAGCATGAGTATTAAAGCATAGTTTTAGTAGATTGGTTTCTTCTGAATCTAGCTTTATATCTTCCACCTAACTTCTATTTTAGAATTCTCCTGTTGCAATTAGGAATGTAATATCTTATTTGAATTTGCATGCTTGAGTCTTAGTTTCTTTTTTGACTATGTATGTAAATACCCTTCTCCCTTCCATGTTTTTCTTGAGGACTGTGATAACTGGAAGCTACTCTTTGTCACGTCCTTTCTGCCCCTCATGATGACAAAGCATTTACACTAGAGAGGCTTCCTGTAGAGAATAATATCGCTGGAATTTTTTGACTGAGAATACAATTCATGCTACTATGAGAGCTGTTTCATTGTGGCAAGTTCATAAATAAATTTTATTACAAATTCAATTTTCAGAGACTGTCATTTGCAAACACATCCTTCATATCCTACATGCCATGTCAGTTCTAATGAGTTAGAAACAGGTTTGCTCTGCATTGGAAATATATGATGTTTAGAGACTCAAACTGGGTCTTTTCTTGCTGCTTCTTTTGTTATAACAAATGTTAATGCCAGAGATTTATGCCAAAGAAGTAAGGAGACAAATCTCTCTGTTGCAATGGAATTATCGGGGAATGTAATGCTTTGGTGTATTACTGTTAAACTTCAATATTGTGCATGCATAGCATGTGGTGCCAGGAGGAAAGGGAATTGAAACATCTATATGCAAATCAGAGTGCATCTTTTCAGTATGGACTACACTTCCTTGTTGAATATATCAGAAGCAGTACTTAAGATGTTTTAGTCTATTGGGTTTTTTATAGAATAACAAAATAAAACAAAAATCCCACTTACTGTAAAAAATAATGTAGGTGTGATATGAATGGCACTAACTACCAATTATGGATCAAGTTACCACTTTTCTCAATTCTCTAGGATAGAGAAGGCATTAAAAATATCAAAACAAGTGCTTATATTCTGTTCTTTCTAATCATCAGCTAGAATATTGCATCGGCAACAGAAAGTTAAATTTTGCAATACTTAAAGAGCTTGTTTGAGATTAATAAATTTGGGAACAAGATTAAATTCTTGTCTCACTTGCATTGTAACCATGAATATGTGAAAGAAATAGACACACATTTCTCTCTTTTACTTTGAAGACCCATACTCTCTATTGTCAACTACTTGATAGTGTATGTTTACACAGTGGAGCTCTGAGCTTACTGCATAAACGTGCACCACAAATACATGTTCCTGACAGCCAAGGTAAATACTTATTTCAAGTCTTGATCCAGTTCTAAGAGCTGTAAGCAAGAGGAGGAAATAGGGCTTATACAAATGAACCTATTTAAAATCATAGAATCATAGAATAATTTGAGTTGAAAGGGACCTTAAAGATCACCTAGTTCCAATGCCCCTGCCATGGGCAGGGACACCTCCCATTAGATCAGGCTGATCAAGGGCACATCAAACCTAGCCTTAACACCTCCAGGGATGGTGCATCCGCAACTTCCCTGGGCAACCTGTTCCAGTGTCTCATCACCCACATTGTGAAGAATTTCTTCCTAATGTCCAGTCTAAACCTTCCCTTCTCCAAATTATAGCCATTCTCCCTAGTCCTGTCATTACATGGCTTTGTAAAAAGTTCTTCCCCAGCTTTCTTGTACTACCCCTTCAGGTACTGGAAGGTCACTATAAGGTCTTCTCAGAGTCTTACATCATGCTATAAATGTTGTTGTTCGGACAAAGGAAGGGGATGAGGGGGTTTGAACATAGAGGTCTTGTGCCAGAGCAACATCTTAACAGAGTACAGACATGAAATATTTAATTACTGTCAATATTATGTTTATTAATAGTTCATGCCAAATCAAAATGTAAATATTCCTATGCTATAAAGTGAGGGAAAGCCAGATATGAAGGTCTGATTCATCCATGGAGAAAATTAGGGCTAAAGTAGCCAGAAGAACAGAACCATGTCACTTGGTAACCTAAAGTCTATTAGTAATTTACAAAGTCAGATGGATCTACTGGGTGGATAATGATTTTCATTCTGCACACACAAATACATGTCATCAAATGTCTCTAGCACAGAGGTAGTACTAACCAGTCACACGGTTTTGGGGAAAGAAGACACTTGCTCCAGTTGGCTGATGAGTCTGACTCCTGATTGGCAGCCAGGCCTTTATACATGGTGGATTGAGCTTAGCCCTCTGCTTTCTGTTGGACATTTGTGTCCTGAAGGAGCTGTTGTTTCCACCAATTCTTACTTTCAACCTAAGTTCTTGGCATAAACCATGGGCAAATCTTCTTGGGTCTTGTTATAACTAAAACCAATTAACTGTTACTATCATCAAACTTGCTATAAGAACCTGAAATTACTTGTCTGCCTGTCTTTTTAAATTGTCCTTGTATAGTTAAATCATTAAACAAAGGAAGATGCAGTGCAGAACTTTTGGGAAAGCCTTCCCCAAAGCAATTGTCTGCGTGTTGCTTGTTTTCCACTACATACCAGGATCATCAAATAGATTAGGCTTGGGAAGATACAGTCAAGTTTTCACTTATCTGAGCATTGTTTTTAGATAGGCTTCCTCCCATTACACTGTTCTGTTGGGTGTTCTTTTATCTTGATTAAAAACTCAAATCCCCAGTCTGAAAGGCTCAGGAAACCTGGAACTTTTCATGTTTTGATCATGTATGATCTTAACAGTCCTACAGAAACATAAAGATTTTTATGATGTAAACCTATCTGTAACAAAAATGTGGCTGTGTTTCTGTTAGCAAAATGTACAATTGCCTGTATCAACCTGCTTCCAATAAATTAGTAGAGAGCTTGAAGTAATCACCATCAAGATCTGCTTATCAAAAAAAGGTGAATGGTTTAAGCCTGTAGAACAGAGGGTTTTTTTAATCTTCCACAGTCAGAAGAAACTTGGCCTGGAAATTTGAATTTTTTGGCAGAAACATACTGGTATGTTTTATAGACAGCTGCCCTAGAGTGAAAAAATGAAGGTTTTGTGGTTTGAAATCCTGCTAAATGAGGACATGTTCCTTTTTAAATGCAACACATCCGTTACGTACAAGTTATCATTGAAAGTGCAACATTTCCATAAAGAAAAAGACAAGGAAATAACAATGAATGTTGCACATTGTCTATAAAATAAATGTAGTCATACCTATTTTTTTTCCTTTAAGGTCACTTTATAGAGGAATATGCATGCACACATATTTTTATATATACAAGTGTAATTTATATTTTTATCAATGACTGAAGATGTGCAGAGGAAGAATTGGTGTGCATATGATTCTATGTGAGCTGCTTACAGTTGACATCAAAATACAGGTTTTTTATATATGGTAGAGATATCTGAACTTCCATTAGAGTCCATATAATTTAATTCCAAATCATTTAATTAAAATCAACTGCTTTTTGTGTTAGAGGGAAGATCACCCTTCTCATTTTTGTCCCCATCATTTTCTGTTGTGAATACATACGCTATTTTCAGTCGTTTGAAGTGGGTCCACACTGTCCCACTCTGGACTGTCAGTCACTTTTAACATTGTTGACCACCACAGAAGCGTTCATCTTGTTTCTTCAGGGCTTGAAATATCTGGTAGAAAATGCTTAATATATTTGCTTTTTGCTATATCTTCTTTTAAAGGAAGATTTCTGGCAAGGTGGCTGAGATGGGTCCTTCTTGTGTAGTTCTTTTTAAGAATTGACCTGAAGGAGTCTGCTTCTAGTCATTAACTAAAGTAAACACAGGGTTAAGTAAATGCACAAGGGTACACATCCACTGGGCAGCAAAGCCCAAATAACCTTCCCCAAATTCTCTTTACTGTTTTGGTAACTCAAGTTTATTTTAACCTAAAGTTTTACCATCACCACAGGGAACAAACTGTGTAGTCTTAAAATCTAGTTTCTTTTTACCCAAGAGATGTGAATTGATTGAGTTCTCTTATGGAACGTGTTTTTTTTAGAATGTTCCCCTATAGTAACTGCATCTGAAAAGGCTTGGGCTTTACAGGCAAAGAATAAACATTTCTTTCCTTTCCAATCATCCTTTTCTTATAAATATTCTTTGTGTTTACAGTCTGGAAAGTGTTGCTTGACACTAGGTTTAGTGTGACAGTACGTCGGTCTGCATCTGGAAGTTGAGATTTTGTTTATTGTGTCCAAAGATTCTGCTTGAGATGGGCAGTATGAGTCAATGAGGATGGAACATGAAGGTGATGCAGATTAGTTTGGGCCATTCCAAGAATGCTCTGGGATTTGGAAAGAAAAAAATAAGGCTAAAAAATACTATGCACACACATTAAAAATAAAAGTGGAAAATAATAGTGGACAGTTGTAAATCTCCAATATAAAGAAGCTGCATATAAAACAAACTACATGTTTTTGTAAAGTGGTGAAAGATTTAGATTTGATAGAAACTTAATATTTCATTTGTGATCTTTCTAATTTCTTTTTACTCTTGATGCATGCCTAGATATTGTTCAATGTTAAAAATGTAAGCTGTTTTGAGTTAGCTCACTCTTTGCTACATTAACTCCTCAGAAAAACAGTCATTAGTTTCCTGGCTTTTGTAACTTATGCAGTAGATAAGTAATTTGGTCCCTCTAACAGAAATTATAAATAATAAGCCAAATTCAGTTCTGTTATTATTAAAAGAGAAGACTATTCTCACAAAGATATCGAGTTTATAATTGCACTTTTACACATATATTTAATTGTCATTATGGCAAATTACTCCTGCCAGAATTGTTAGAAAAAGTAGAGCAAAAAGCCCTAATGGAAAGAGTAAAACAGAGAACCTCATTGCAACCATGTCTAGGCATGCTTGATAACAACATAAATATGTGTGTCTCATGTTTTAAAACACAGTAAAATATAATAAGAATGAAAAATCCAGTTTAATTGAATGTTGATCCTGTTTTACTGGACCTCACTGACTTTGATTCTTACTCCAGTCATCATATTTTATTGCATCCTGCATCTTTTGAAAATGCTGTCCTTCAAGAGCACACAGTTATTGGAAGCATTTACAGAAAATGATAACATGTTTTAATAAAGGAATTGTTTCTAAAACTAGTGAGGTATGAAAATTTTCAAAATTATGCTTAGAAAAATATAGATAAAAGAATAAAAAATAGTCCTCTGGGTTCAGATGTTACCGTTTGTGGTACAGTGACCATGATATGCCCATGGCTTATCTCTAGAACTTGACTGCACAAGCTAGCTTTAATTTAACTGAGGTTACAGTTACGTTCCCAGTTTAGGCCTGACATACCTGTCCTAATGATGTCCCTATATCCAGAACTTGGGATACTGTGTCTCAAAATGAAGTAAAACCCTTTTGAATTCTTAAATATACGTGATAGTTAGTATACACGATTGGTACAATGCACTGAGCCAAGGAGAATAAAGACAGAGAGAAAGACACATTTTCTTCTTAGCTGCCAAACAGAAGACAAATACACATGAAAGACAAATTACAGTGCAGAATAACTTAATACCTTCCCAAAACACTAGCTCTGTTAAGCAGAATAAGTTATCTTGTATGACTCCTGTAAACTAATCTTTTAAATTTTTGCATATAATATGCTCATCATCACATACCAGAACAGCATCATTGCTGACTTGATTTTGCAGGATACTATTATTAGCACATAAAGCAGAAGGCTAGATATGTTAAAAGGCATGCTCTATGTTCTGAGGAAAAGACAGGTTGGAATTTTTCTAAATACAGTGGTATTTTTGAAAGTCAGTTAGTTAATATGGCATCAAAGTAGAATTAATCTCATAATTTTAAGGTTTATTATTTATTACTATTAGGTTAATCTAATCTACTTTACTTGAGTTAATGGCTCACATGAAAATTCTTTTCTTGCTTTTTAGTTCTTGCCTTTGTAAGCATATCTCAAATCTGTAAAGGCAATTCTATGGTGCATTTGTATCTTTTCACTCAAAAGTACTGAAAACCTAACCCCCGAGATTTTACTGGAATATTTATTTAACTAGTACTTGAAAGAGACACTATAGTATGTAGCATGGTCGTTAGTAGCTTTCTAGATGTATAATTTATATTTAGTACACATCTTCTGATGGGAATACTTTTATTTTACCTTTAAACAGGAGAAATTTTATATAACAGTATTCATAGTGCTATGAATATTTATCTTCAAATTCTAGTTAGATACGCACACATACATTTACACACACACACACACACACACACACACACACATATATTTTGTAACTCCTCTTCCACATTTCCTCTGGAGAATGTATCTTCTATGGTTTATATAAACTCAATTATTGACAATTCCAGAGTTTAATATTCCTCTTACTCTTGCTTCCAAAGTCACCAAAAATATTTCATTTAGCCTGAATACTAAACTGCCTTCCTGTACTAACACAATTAATAAAATTAATTTACTTCAGAATAACATCCCCTGATAGCACCAGCGGGGTAGCGCCTGAACTGCTGGTTATTTGATGCTTCATTTCCAGGACAGTGAATTCACTAAGCAACAAGTAAAAGACAAAAAATACATTATAGGTAGCAATATTTTAAAAGTAACTTTTCTACCTTGCATTTTTCAAGAACTCAATCTACAAATTTTCTGTTACATTCACTTAAAAATGCTTTTCTTCCTTTTAAATAATATGCACATACTCCTAATCATTAAAAGAATTTTTCAATGGTATTAGTACTAATATGGGTTTACCCAATTGGATCCAATACGAAGATACCCAAGGATCTCAGAGGACTTTAAGGGAATGTTATGGTTACTTTACCTTATATTTCAGACAAATTGAACAAATAGCTCTCCTGATTTTTTTGTGTGATGTGTCAAGTATGTACTTATTACAATGCTCCAAGCTGATCTTCCTGGGGGAAAAAAAATAAAAAAAACCTTAACTCTAAAATGTTGTTTCTAAAGAACTGCCAAAATTTTCTTATTATTTTTTACCTGCTGTGACTTTTCTGTCCATGGATGAGAATTCTCATAGGGGAATTAAAACATATGGTACTAAAATTGGAGGCTTAGTAATACCTAACAAAGTTTCTCCTTGATAATGAATGATAATCTGCAAGGCATTTTAGAATCTGGTATTTGGCATCACAAACACATGCATAAGTGAAATTCTCTTCTGTACAGTAGCATTTTGAAAGTACCTTGCTTGTTTAAACATACCACTGGGAGAAGCAATCTGTTTTGCTAATGTCTTAAGCTCTTCAAGAAGAAGCTTCCTGATTTTAAATTCATGGTGGTTTTTATAATGATACCTCACTACTGGGAAAAGAGGAGTCTGTTCTGGCACTTTGCTGCAGAAGTTGTTTGGGAAGAGCTGACAAGTAACCTACTTTTCCGTTCCCAGAAAGCATGTGAAAGAGAGACATACATTTTCATCAGTGTTAAATAGTAACAGTTTCAACACCGATTCTTTTTCTCTTAATAATTGTGAACTAGCATCTTCCTCTGGTGCTCAAACCTAGATTTTAAGTCTTTTAGTGTTCTACTATGTGTTAAGACCCATGGAAAATTATAAAGATGCTCACAGAGAAAGAAAAATCCTAGTTTAAATAAATGTAACACAGCATGGTCCCAACAGTTTCTGATGGATTTTCCCCTTTATGAATTTATTAAATATATGCAATTGAGTTGCTGCACTATTTCCCTGATTGAAGGAGAAGTAGAGGGTGTGATGTGGCTGATTGCAATTCCTGATTGATAGGAAGAAGGGCAGATTGCTATTAATATCAAGTCAACTCTTTTTAAGGAAATAAGCCTGACAAATACTGACTGTTCCTATCAAGAGCCTTATTTATTGCAAGGCTGATTGTTTTAAAACCCCCACTGAGGGAAAAAAAATGTTTTTAATACTTACATTATCTTTTACATAACCTCTCCAAAAACCTTTTTTTAGTATCGTGGAGTGGTTAACACGGGATATAGAGATGGCAAAAAAGAAGTACCTGAGGATAGTATATTTTCCTCCAATGAAAGCAGGCTTTAAAAGAAGGAGCACAATGGTTAGAAAATGTATAAGTCCTCTAACCTGTGCTATTTAAACCATAATAGGGATATTGATTTGTACTCTAGGCTCACACGTTTTTCTGCCCAGAAGAGTCTGATAATTAAATCAACGTCACATAGTAGGTGCAGAACCATACACACACAAACCAGGCATTTTCTGATATGCGAGAGTGAAACTGGAGATTCATATATGTTGCTTACATGTGATTATATGTGCCATTCATATGTAATTGAAAATATTCAGAGAATCTATGTGCAGTCCTCCCTCAGCCCTCTATTCCAATATTCAAGTCAGAAAGAAAAGGAATATCAAGATGGCTCCTAGTCAGGCTATTTACTCAGTAAACATGAATTTTCAAGTAATGTTTCATTCATTTCTCTGTTTCTTTAGCAACTAGAATTCATGTTTCCAATTTTATTTTTACAGCTACTCAGCTAGGTACTGTTTGATGTATAGCTGAGACACTTATGTATTTTACTCCAGGAAGTATTTTTAGCCTCAATAAAAATGATGAGAATCTCAATAAAAGCTCAGAAATGTGTGAAACTATTCAGGTTTGGAGGAAGAGCCTGAATTTTCAGCCCCATGGCCAAGATGCGCTTTTACTTTGAGTGGGCAAAGCAGGGCCAGTCCAAAGTACCCCTCAGACTTCGGGTCCTAAATACACCAGGGTGAGTTGGGGTCACTCTGTACCTCCAGCTTTTCCTCAGGGTTAGAGATTTGGATGTAGGTCAATGGATTTTATGCAGTGTGATCAGGACACTTGTGCAGTTGCAGTTACATATTGAGCTCCTGTACACTGAGTAACATTTTGTTGTTGAGCAATGTCATAGCCAAAGCAGCTCTTCCCTGGGTGAGGAGAAGGGAATGCAGCTGCAATAAGATTATGTTTTTTTAAATCTGGCAAAGGGCAAACATGGATGGGAAATTACATGGAAACATTCTTATTGCACCCAAAAATGCTAAGAAGCTCAAGAAAACCCTCAGGAATCTGTGTATGTGAGGATGGCATGGTGTCACTATCTGACATACGATGATAAAAACAGGAAGATCCATTGCCAGATATCTAGATAGAAAAACAAATTCATTTTAACATGTCAGCATGTATTTGTGAACATGAAATGTACATGTTCTGATGAGAAATGTAGATGACAGGTGGCAATAAGTCCAGGACTGAGATCAAGCCATCTGGAATCCAGTCTGTCTAGTGCCAGTGCTTGATTCTGAGAGTTGCATTCAGTGAAAGTGCATTTGGTTTTGTACTGCTTGAAGGTATAAAAGGTCAGGGGAGACACATTTTCACATGGTAATTTCTAGGTCTTGCAGAAGCGAAAACCACGGGGTGTATAAGTCAGATGTGCTTCTTCCTCCCATTCTTTCTCCCACTGGCTCAGATAATGAGAGGAACAATTTTAGAACCATTTTAGTTTCAGGTGCCTTGAGTACATCTCAGAAGTTATTATAGCAAAATAAAAAGTTAATAGTTTGTTGTGAATACATTTAAGAGCTAGAACTCAAGTGACCCACATGAATATCAAATCCATAATTGGTTAGAAAGGTCTTCCTAAAAATTGCTGGTTCATTCTGATGCATATGTGCCTCCTTGGGGTCAAAGTTTCCTGAAAATGATGCTGAAATGGGGCTCTAATCTGCCACTTTGGAAGCTGAAGTTGTTCTGATAGACCTGTGCCTGTGAAATACTTTCTTGAGAACGTTTCTTATGATATCCACATGGGTAGTGGCAGCATAAAGTTCTTAACCATAAGTGCTTCCTATTTGCCTAACTAAATTCTACTAAGGACATTTTGACTTATATCAAGCTGGTGTAATGTTCACTCAAAGGGTTGAAGGCAGCGAGTGTTTGCAATCAATAACAAGTCAAATCTTTGTCTTTGTTGTGACCAGAAAGAAAATTATTTAGACTTTAAAATAAGCTAATTCATGGTCAAGGTAAGTACATATTTTGATGACTCTACAGTTCATAGCTGATTTATTTTTCCTCTACATGATCTCTTTCCCCTCAGTTCCTCTATATAAATTTAATTGCTACTGCTGGTCTCACTCCTAAGCCATAAAAGCTTAAGGGAGTATTGCCCCATTAGCCATGTGCTACATGAATTACATGACCTCTGCTATTTCTAGAGTAATTAAAAAATATAGGAGATATATAAAAAAATACAGAAATTAAGTTCTTCTTGATAAACTCTAATTTTATTTCATTTCATAGAGAGGAAATGATGCTTTAAACTGACCTCAAAATAAAACTTGAAATATTGAGAACTTCTCAGGGTTGTCCCCAGAACTGACAATAGAAGATGGTGGCATCAGACCTAAATGACAGTAAAATCTGTGTTGTCATAAATGGTATGAGACAAAAATTCCTGAAAATAATTAGTCTTTTGGATCACTCACGGCTCTGAACTGATGGCTTTTTGGTACCTCTTGCTGGTCAAAAGAAACTAGTGACTTTTGGAACAAATAGATCTAAATTAAGATAGATGTTCAGAAAGGTATAGTGTAGATATGCAGTTTTATATGAGATACTTATGAAAGATCCAGGTGAAAATGGACATGTATTACTTTAGTGACTGATTTCCACTTACCAGGAAACCAACAAACCAACCAGAACACCCTCCCAAGGAAGAAAAAAACAAAAAGGAACAAACAAAAAACCAAGCAATGAATGTGTAATAGTTATGGCATTATTAATGGAAAAATAAGAAAATAAGAGAATTTCCCCTTTATGTCATCTACTAGGTTTATAAGAAAACAGATATAGAGTTTAAACTATTCATTAATTTGATAACACTAGAGGAAAAGGTTTATCTAAAAGGCAAAAAAAAAATTGTTATTCTTTCTGCAAAATATTACAAAATAACTTATCACTCTTTGACTAATCATCCATTTGAGACCATTAGCCTGTAGTTCTGCTGTTAAACATAATTGGTGTCTTTTATCTCTTGCGCTTGAATAACATGTGTTTTCACTGATGTTTAATGACCCCTGAGGGTTGCCGAGTACCTAAATTATTAGTGCTCATAAAAATAATAGTGAAAACAAACATTTCTATTCAAGTACTGCTGTGCTGCTGGCTCTTGGATATTTTTTCAAGGTTGAGATGTGATACTTAGGTTTTAATTCCATAGCATATGTGTTCCATAAATCCAGACTAAGAAAAGATGTCTGGTGATCTGGTCTTTTTATATAAAAATTTGTTGGGAGAAGTTTGGTTGTTGTTTTCCTTAATGTTCCTTGATATGTGAGGGCAAGAGGTAGGCATCTTAAGAGCTGAAAGACAAGAAAGAAACTCATTGATTATGAAGTCTATATCCCATTCATATTTAGACCGGTTATGCAAATTTTTACAGAAATATGTGTTTCTGGGGTAAACTTTATCATGCATGAATACTTGTTTTATCTTTGAGAGTGTTGAGGAGAAATAGATCATCTGACCAAGAAAGAACAAATACATACAAAATGGTACTAACTTTTATAAAGCAATTTGAATAAATAAGGAGAGATATGATCTTAAAACTATAAAAATTCATAGTCACTTAGTTGGACAGAAGTTTTTTTACATGCATTTTATAAACACACATATTTATATTGAGTTTATATAAATAGATTTGTTGAAAAAAAAGACAAATATGTCTTGTCTAGACTTTGGTGTATACCTTCTAGTAGCACAATTTATTTTATAGGAAAAGAAATAAATAATAAATGAATCTGAATAATTATAATTNGAGATCTGTCTTATGATAAATGTATTTCCATTCCCAAGATTTCTCTGGAGTTTTTTTTCTGACCTTGGCTGATGCATACCAAAGATTAATTTCTGAAAAAAAAAAGAAGGACAAGATTCTGTTTTCCTAATTATCTGAGCAAGCTGAAATTATATTTTAGCTAAATGATGCATTTGGAAAATTTCAGCTATTAGGATCTATTATAGTATTATTGACCAAAACTGAAAAGAAGAAGTTCAAGTGCAAGTATGACAAAAGGCAATTGGCATGTAAAGGGAAAAAATAAAGAAAATGGTAGCAAGATGAAAGACAAGAAATCACAAATGAAAGAAAAAGGAAAAAAAAAAAGAATCTAACATATGGGACAGAAAATAGTGTGTCATTCATTATTTCAATTTTTTCATACTCTTTTCTACTTCCCAAGTACACAAGAGAGTCAACTTTCAAAAATTAGCATTTTGGAACTGGTTTTGAAGCAACTTAGGGTTGTTTTTTTTCAAGCCAGTTATGTTCTTGGATCTACTAGACTGGCTAGAACTGTTAAGTTCCTACTTTGAGCTATGGCTGTTAAGCTTGTTGTGGTTGCTGAATCTGAGTTCTCCATGGAGATTCCCCTCCCTACCCTGCTGGAGTCTGTTAACAGCACTTGCTGCTAGAGTCTTTGCTTCAAAGGTGGGAAAACTGCAGTCCTAGATGGAGGTAGAAAGAAGATGAAGGTAGCTTATGTTGTTGACAGTTTATTGATGTTATTCCTCTCACTATTCAGTTTTTTGATACAGAAATATCACTTTGCCTAGTATTACCCTTTTAAGTACTACTTGATATGCTGCTCAAGTTTAATTTTTCTCATGATCTGTGCTTGAAATATTTCCACATGACATGTTACGCTTTCATAAGATTTTTTGGGAAACAGCAAAACATTAACATTATATTGAAAGAGATATATTGTTGATGAAGTACAGACCTCAGTGATGTCAGTATTTCTTCTCAGTAAGGTAGGTATGCAGAGGTTGTGGTGTTCCAGTGACAAGAAGGACAAAATTTATATGTTTCTTTAACACACAGGTATTTGCTTCTTCCTGGACTTCATTCATGTATGAGTGAGTTTAAAATGCTTTGCACTTACAAAGTCATTGACAATGGACCAATTCCAGTGACCCTGGTTTGCATTATAAGCTTCTTGGAAGCTGAGGAAAAGTAATGAAATAGGAGCAAAATGCATTCTGGATAGACTTACTTATGGATTAACAATTGTTTCAGAAGCTGTGTTACTCATACTTTTAATATGTGGCATGTGGAATCTGTATGTAAGCTGTTACAATGAAGGGTACAATAAAAGTATTGTTTATGAGTCAATCTAAGGGAAGTACCTTGTGGATGCCAGTAGATGAAACAAAAAAGCAATCTGTTATGTTTGCTAACTGATAGATTGTTTTCAGGTTAATTCTTATTAGCATTATTGTTTGAATTCAATATCAAAACAATTTTATGTGATGTCAACGTTAAAGAAATAAGTCTAATTTTATTTCTCATTCTTAAAAATATTACAGGTTGGAATTACCTGTATTACCTTTGTATTAAACCTTTGTACCTCAATGTGTTTTTGAAAATAATTTTATGATGGATTTAAGACTGACCTTCTTAAAAACTTGAACAAAGGTAACTTCACAGTTCCCACATTCTTCACCTTCACAAGTAGCTTCTTAGACTTTCCCTTTCCTCCTGAAGGACCATGCCACTGTGTCGCTAATGAAATTATGGCAAAGCACATGGCAGCAAAAGCAACTAGAGGCACTCTAGAAAAGGAAAGGATAATCTCTTGATACCAAAGAGAAGTAAGCAAGCAAAAATTTAGTTTTGCTAGAAGTCATATCCAGGTAAAATTGATCTTAATAGTCTTGTTGCTACCATACATTATAGAACCATAGAACCATAGAATAACCAGGTTGGAAGAGACACACCGGACCATCGAGTCCAACCGTTCCTGTCAAACACTAAACCATGCCCCTCAGCACCTTGTCCACCCATGCCTTAAACACCTCCAGGGAAGGTGACTCAACCACCTCCCTGGGCAGCCTGTTCCAGTACCCAGTGACCCTTTCTGTGAAATTTTTTTCCTAATGTCAAGCCTAAATCTCCCCTGGTGGAGCTTGAGGCCATTCCCTCTTGTCCTGTCCCATGTCACTTGGGAGA